>OVBJ01000166.1:59507-86168 GCA_900406535.1 Noccaea bulbosa | reverse complement strand
CCGGTCATCTCAGCTGCAAAGGCTTACCATGAACAGTTATCAGTCCCTGAGATCACCAATGCCGTGTTTGAGCCAGCTAGCATGATGGCCAAGTGTGACCCGAGGCACGGGAAATACATGGCCTGTTGTTTGATGTACCGTGGAGATGTTGTTCCCAAAGATGTTAATGCTGCTGTTGGTACCATCAAGACAAAGAGGACTGTTCAGTTTGTTGACTGGTATGTACGATCTTTAAATGGAACAACTTGCTATTGTTTCTACCTTTTTCACCTTCGTGTGTTCTTAACTTCTTATTAACAATTTTTTTGGTATACGCTTTGTTTTGCAGGTGCCCTACTGGGTTCAAGTGTGGGATCAACTACCAGCCTCCAACAGTTGTTCCGGGAGGTGATCTCGCTAAGGTCCAGAGAGCTGTATGCATGATCAGCAACAACACAGCAGTTGCAGAGGTGTTTTCAAGGATCGACCACAAGTTTGATCTTATGTACGCAAAGAGGGCGTTTGTGCACTGGTACGTTGGTGAAGGAATGGAGGAAGGTGAGTTCTCTGAGGCGCGTGAAGACTTGGCCGCTCTGGAGAAAGATTACGAAGAAGTTGGTGCTGAAGGTGGTGACGACGAGGAAGATGAAGGTGAAGACTATTGAGACCTTTTCTCGAGCAAATGAGCAACCAAAAACTTTTTTTTTTCGTCTTTCTTATGATTTTTGTTGATCACATGTTTGTTTCAATCCTGTACAATTTTCGTTGAACTTTTATGCCTTCCTGTTTTTATCTCGGTTCAATTCATTGGTAGAGCGACCATTGTGAGTTCCAGAGTTCACTATCCAAGCTTTTGTTGTACCAAACCTTTATTATCTTATTGCAGTACCTACTTATTTGTTTAGGTAAAATCTTTTTTATCTCGGCTTCGTAGAGATGTCTTCTAGACTTCTACTTTACATTGATTCATGGATCCAAAACTTCATGAACTGATCAGTTAAATACTTAAATGTAAGATGGGAATGGGACCATGTGGGGCAGAACCGCAGAAGAGTTAGGAGAGTAGAGTGAGAATCCCAAATGGCTGGTTGGTAGGATCGTAACTAGAGGTCGTATGTTCGGATCCTATAACCATTTTTTGGGAATCTAATATTTCCTTTTTGATAATTGATAATGAATTGTATAAAACTATTAGTTCTAAACTTCTCATATAAAATACCAAGTTTTTGTCCACAAAGATTTTTTATTCGTGTACTTGTTTTAAGGTTAGCAAATCTTTATTTAAATTTGCTTTACGTTTTATTTAAGTTTTGGCACTAAGAAGAAAAATATGATAACTGGAGACGTTACCTCTCTCTATCCCTCTTTTTTTTTTTGTAAAATTTGTTATACCAGGCAAGAGGAATGAAGTGGAAAAAGCCAAAACAAGTTTTTTGTTTTTGTTTTTGTTTTTCATGTGTTTTATACATAGGAAAAAAAAATTTACTTCTATCATTTCCATTTTTCCCTATTTATATCCTTTTGTTTTTATTTCCTTCCTTTTTTTATATTTACTGTACTGGTATTATTTTGCATTTGTATCAGAATACAACTCTACTGGTCCACTAGCTACTACGGCGTGGATAATGCCAAAATATCGTATTTAACAAATATAAAAATATACAACTACAATTGGTCAATTCAAAGTTAAGAATTCTATTGGACACAAAAAATCAAAATACTCGCGATTTTCTTTGTTTTTTTTTTTTTTGGTTAGATTCATATACTCACGAATTCAACTTTCATAACGTGGAGGAAATTAGGAATGGACGTACATTTAAATTTGTTAACGAGATTCAACTATTCAAGTGGATGCGTAATAAATAACTCATAACTCTAAATACTTACGGATTGCTTAAATCCGAAAAGGGAAGTCAAAATTAATTAATTGAGAGAAGATAAAAAATATGCTTAGATTCAGATCTCACACGAATTATGCAAAAAAAAAAAAAAACTAAAAGGGTTTGGTGCGGATTAGTTCAGTTGGGTACTGTTAATATATAAAGGGCCCAAGCTTTACTTGTTCACTTCCTCTCCACCAAGTGAAGCTCTCTCTCCTTTTCTCCGCGGATTCTCTTCTTCTGGTTGCATTTGAGTCCGTAAGAAAAGAGAGAAAAAAAGATATGGCGGAGGAGAAGAAAGCGAATCCAATTGGTATCTGGACCACCGTGAAGCCCTTCGTTAATGGCGGTGCCTCTGGTATGCTCGCAACCTGCGTTATCCAGCCGATTGACATGATCAAGGTATGCAAATGTTTCTGGATACACGTTTATGTATCAGCACATCTGTGTAGAAGCTCGCTGTAAGTAGAATTCTTGCTCGATTTGCTGATACTGACACACGCGAAATCTGTAAATGTGTTGGTCAGATCCGAGTCTAGGGATTTGTTTTTCTCTCAGATCTGGTTTGCTTTTTACAATCGAATTACCATCTATCGGAACTTGTACAGACTCTCATCTGTGTGTGGAACTGTTGCATTTGATATGTGTAGATGAATGGTTTCAGCTCAGATCTGGGTTTAGATTCGAATTATGTTGTGCATCGCATCACAATGTACAGTCTAATGAGCTAATTACTTGTTTTCTGGTTGGTGAAGGTGAGGATTCAACTAGGTCAGGGATCTGCAGCCAGTGTGACCACAACCATGTTGAGGAATGAAGGCATCGGTGCCTTCTACAAGGTATAAATTATATTTTGGATCTATGTTGATGCATTTACTTATGTTGAATTGGTATTTTCTTGGGTAGGATGTTTTCTATTGGTATTCTGGTGTTGATGCTCTCGAATAGTTTCTTATAGGGTTCTTATATGGTGATCTTTAATATTGTATATGATGATCTGATACTCAGTTGATTTCATATCTGACAGTCCCCGTTTCTGCTATGAAGATGTCTCTTGAGCTAATTTAACTTAATTTTTTTTTTTTAACAATAGGGATTATCTGCTGGTCTGCTGAGGCAAGCAACTTACACCACAGCCCGTCTTGGGTCATTCAAGTAAGTTAACCATTTGTGTGTTGCCTTGAGCCCATCCATAGAAATCACCCTCTCTCCTTTGTTGTACTAATGAAGGAGTGTTGTTATGAGTTATCAGGATGCTGACTGCAAAAGCAAGCGAGGCTAACGACGGGAAGCCACTACCGCTGCATCAGAAGGCTCTATGCGGTCTGACAGCCGGTGCAATTGGAGCTTGCGTTGGTAGTCCAGCCGATTTAGCGCTTATCAGAATGCAGGCGGATAACACTCTGCCGTTAGCTCAGCGCAGGAACTATACCAGTGCCTTCCATGCGCTTTACCGTATTAGCGCTGATGAAGGAGTTTTAGCGCTTTGGAAAGGTTGTGGACCAACTGTGGTCAGAGCAATGGCTTTGAACATGGGAATGCTTGCTTCTTATGATCAAAGTGCTGAGTACATGAGAGATAATCTTGGTTTAGGAGAGACATCTACCGTCGTAGGTAAGCTACTACTCCTCCGAGTCTCTCTCATACATATATTTTCTCTACTACGCCTTCAATAAATGTGGATAGCAGATGGTAAATAGATCTCTGAGTTGTGTGGTTTTTGTTCCCTTTGGCAGGAGCAAGTGCTGTTTCAGGGTTCTTCGCTGCGGCTTGTAGTTTGCCATTTGACTTTGTCAAAACACAGATCCAGAAAATGCAACCGGACGCTCAGGGTAAATATCCATACACAGGTTCGCTCGACTGTGCGATGCAAACCTTGAAACAAGGAGGACCTCTGAAATTCTACACTGGTTTCCCTGTTTACTGCGTCAGGATCGCTCCTCACGTCATGGTATGATATTATGATCTTTTCTCTGTTTTTTTCTTCTATTCAATGCTCTTTTACGAATCACTTCTGGATTGTTGATGATCTGGTATTCTTTTTGGCAGATGACATGGATCTTCCTCAACCAGATTACTAAATTTCAAAAGACCATCGGGTTGTGATTTGTGAAGTTGCGCAACAAAAAATAAAATGAGAAGGACGAAAACACAATTGGAATTGTGTTCATTTGCTTTTTTTGAATCATTATACATCATCATCACATGCCTAAAAGCATTATTGGAACTGTTTAAGACTTTAATTGTCTTTTTTTGTTTAAGGGTCGTTGATTGGTCCGTTAACTTTAAAATTTTTCCTCCTGAAGCTTAAATGAAACAGGAACCAGCAGATATTTTAAGATTTTATTACTAAAGCGACTACTATAAAATTAGAACTCACTAAACGTTTTTTTAAATCAGCCAAGGAGTGATGACTTTCTGAAGCAAAACGTTGAATTAAAGAAGTCAAAATCGAGACATGATAAAAGACAAGCTTGTTTCTACATTAACAAAATGTCGAGTGCAGTCTCTCAAATATTCATTCGTATGAGAAACCAAACATTTGCATCAGCAGACAAGAACCCTGCCCCAAAACTCTGCCGATTACAACCCAATACCGACTGTCGGTAAGAATACTTGCCTATTTCGCAACAACTTCTTTGTGAGCTTTAAATGACAGAATCACATTCCAAGCCAAAGCCACTACGTTCGAAGCGAGTACCTGCATTTCAAATATAAAAACATCGATTCATCCAAAGAGCCAGTGAACAAAACTCTATGCAGAATGGTGATTACATCTGATACCATGTAAATCTTGCTATGCCTCCTATAAATGATGGATGATGTAGAGAGCTATAATTTGTCATTTTAGTGTAATTCGTCTCAAGCTCATTAAGTAGAGGATTAAGACATCAAAGAGAGAAACAAAATGTGGGCCATTATGTTTCGAAGCATATCTATCTTTCACACTCCCGTTTCATGTTGTCACAGAGTTTAGTAATCAAACCTGGAAGTTTTGTGGAACAAATCTGAAGTTAAGAAACTGAAATGGTATCCATAGCTGCCAGTTCGCTAGCACTGCACCAATCCACTCCTACACAACCAGCAATTGATGTATTCAATTAGAATATCGATAAAAAAATATACAAATTTAGATTCCTGCAAAATGATTTCCCACCGTGCACCATGAGATAAACATTCTAGTGGAAACAAAAAGGTTAATTAGCTCTTAATCCAACCTGCTTTAGCTTCGGTATGACATTTGATGGTTTTCCTTCAAGTGTCACAACTGCTGATAAGAAAACTCCAACAAAAACAGGAGCAAAAACAAACTGCAAAAAAAAAAACAGTAACGATTGGTGTTTACACAAAAAGGAAGCAAGATGGCAGCATAAATCTTAGTCGGAAAAATAGGAAAAATCTGCAACCTGGTCCAGTAAAAGTCGCAAAAATGCGCCTGATAACCCGGAAGCTGTCACCACTTTGCTCAGATACAAGTACCTAATGGAGTCGTCAATTTTGAGAGAGAAAGTAGAGAATAAGTAACATATCAATGGATGCATAAGTCTCTTCAAATGAACAACTTCCTAGCAAAAAAGTTTAAAAGTCCATGGATGTAATATACCAGAAGTGCAATGCTGGACCGACTAGCCCTAAGCCCAAGATGGTAAACGTGAGTGTCCTCTTCTTGTCCAAAGATGAGGTCTTATTGATCGTAAGCTAACAATAGAGTGCAACAAGAATAAGCAATCTTGCTTTTTCAATAAGAGGTTTATATGTGAATAATGTTGAGTTCAAACTTCAAAGATAACTTTCAAGCACACCAATAAGAGAGAGTTACCTGACAGATCAAATCACCAATGAGGGTCAAAAGTGCTGATGTCACAGCTTTGGTCAAAACTGGATAACCTGAGAGGAGAGCCAAGTACCTGAACCACCACAAAAATCAAGCCTAAATTCAACAGAATGTGTATACATGTTTATTTAAAAAGCAAGGTTTCATATCAAAATGGAGCTTTGTGAACATCCATGAAAAATTCGACATTGTCTGATTATAGACCGGCTTTATCGAATTTGGTTTTAAAGAGAGAGAGGAGGAAGTAAGAACATCTACCATGAGAGAAATGACCACTTGTTTCCGTTTCCGTCACTTCCTTCACCTCCACCTCCACCTCCGGAACCACCACCATCTGAACCACCAATCCCGCCGGAGTCACCAGAACTTCCGCCTGAGACAGAAGATACTCGACCCAGATGCCCAAAACCAGTCCCGGAACGCCCAGACCAATTGATACGACCACAATTCAGTGAACCATTTTTGTACCCAAACGAAAGAGCCCTGCTCGGACCAGCTTCAGCTTCAGTTAGAGTCCTCCGACTGGAAAACGAGGTGTGATTACTGGCAAATCCAAGAGAACTGAGCGAGAATGGTGTTTTCCGGGTGAAAGTGGCGGGGTTAAGCATTGTGGTTTCGTCTGGTCTGATACTTTAGCTGAACGGTGGTGACGACTGTCTCTCCTACCTGGGATATGAATCTTCTTGGTGATATATTGGGCCTTGTTAATGGGCCTTCTGATAGAATAAATAAAAGATCCATATGTAAGTCAAAGTGATAACTACGCACACGTGAGTCACGAGGTTGTTGTTGTTATTGATTAATGGGCCTGGCCCAATATTTTTGTTGTCAGTTGCGATTATGCCCCCCATACATTTTGAATAAAACATCTGAATTAACCGAATAAATCCAAAAAAAATTTCTACAAAGTACAGACTACAGAGCATTCTTGATATCATCATCTCAGTTCACCTTTTAAGACGAGTGAAGCATGTCTTATAGCTCGAGAGACTCTCCAGATCTGGTGTTGAACATGTTCCCAAGATTCTTTGGTCTTTAGCCTCTTTGCATTATCGATAGCATCATCAACTCCAGGAAATGATTTGGACCCGTAGTCATCGTACTTGGATGGTCCGTACACCAAATGCTTGTACCAGCTTCTTCCGGAGAGCCCATCTCTGTCTGTTAAAGCTCTCTCTGCCATCATTAATCTGTCATTAACCTCTCTCACTCTCAAAGCTCCCTTTATCCCCTGCAAAGTCCACTCAAAAGCTACTCTCAGTAAACCAATTTCATCATCACTTGTCGCTTTGGTCAAATGTTAAAAAAACATAACCATACATATGCCTCTTTCTCTATATTTATCCCTTGTGCAGCCGTGTATAGATCTTGGATTGATTTGGTCAACGGAGAAACATCAATGCCATGGCCTAACTGCTCCTTCTCCAAATCTTCCGCACTTTTCTGTTTATGCAGGTAGACAAATACCATTACAGCAAATGTATAAACATATGTTTTAAGAAGAATGGCAATGTAGTTTACCTTGAGTTCTGATGCATAGGAGACATAGTTGAATGGTAGCACTTCCTCATCTGCTAAGCGAAGAGCGACCAAACCTAAAACACTAGCCATTGCGACATGTCGCTGAAACATCGGATCTCCAAAATTTTCCATCCAAGTGAAGTCATCATACATAGAGTGATACACTGGATATCCTGTTAATTATAGTGGTCTCTGAAGCTTATTGACTCGGTGTTTAATACAATAGACCATGATGTTTTGGTTCAGAGATGTACCTCCTCCGAAAAGCATGTCAACTGCTGGAACGCCAACATGTTGAACAAATGATGCGTAATCTGATCCTCCTCCCCCTAATCTTCCGATCTTCGCATACCAAAGTATACAAATCAGTTTACCATAGGACAAAAATTTGTAATCTAACAAACATAGTGCAAGTATTCTTCACTTACCACACCAGAGTTGTTTGATCCTATCCACGATTCGTAGATGGTTTGTGTTGTGTTATCTGGATCCAGGACCTGCGGATGGTTCAACAAAATTATGAAAGACAGTTACATAACACCCATATGCTTTGTTAAACTGCCTTCTAAAGTACCTCTTTAGCAGCTTGTTTAATCAATTCATCGAGTTGGGGAGTTGCAGAAGCATGAAATCCAGGGCCAGACACCGCACAATCTACATTCAAGTAAGCCACTGCTCTTGAAGCTAACATCTCTCTGTTTTCTTCTACCCATTCTGTTGACCCAATCTACAGGAAGAAAAATACATCAAACCCGAACTTTCTGCTGCTTTCAACATGTACAAAAGTACAAAAGTGAGGTAGAGACTAGAGACCAGAGCGTACTCCTCCGCATCCCAATTGCAAAGAACAATCGTCCGTCGAGGTTTCCATCCTCTTTTTCGCAGCTTATCTAGTCTTTGAGCAATCTACACTAGTTTCAACATCTCTCATCCCAATGTAACCTTTTCATAAACTCTCAGCACAAGTGTTGGGGGAATAAAACTCTTACTCACCTCCAGAAGTACAGCAGTACCACTGTTGGGATCAACAGCTCCAAAAGTCCAAGCGTCTCGATGGTTTCCAAGAATCACATATCTAACCAAAATCCATCCAAAACACAGTCAAAAGTTCTATTGCCTCTTCATATTTGAGAATGTATATATATATATACCTATCAGGCTCTTCTTCTCCTTCAATCACTCCAATTACATTCTCAATCTCAGCTATAACAGTTTCTCCCTGAAACCAAATCCCCAAAAAGTTCAAATCTTTCAGTAAGAAGAAACACAAACCTCAACATGATCACAGACTCACAATGTAGCTCAGGTTCAAGATCCCAGGTCCAGGCCCAGCTGGATAAACATCCCCGTCTGCAACATCTCCGACCATCGTCTTCAAAATTACTTCAGCATCAGCCGCCGAGATAGGCAACGAAGGTATTTGCGGACAATCGCCGGCCAATTCGACGGCATCGTCAGATAATCTCTCACACCCATCGACGCTTGCCCACCCAGGAGTCGTCGGATCACCCAACCCATTATAAACGGTACCTACTTGAACACCGCTCGGAGGCATCCATTTACTCGCCGGGAAACACTCGTCTCCGCCGTAATCTCTCTTGTCTGTGTAGATCACGACGCCTACAGCTCCCGCTCTGTACGCGTTCTTCACTATGTCTCCTCTGTAAATCTTCCCGTACCTCGCGATTACGACGGCTCCGGAGGCATTCACGCCGACGAAATCTTCGACTCTTCCGTAGTTTGCGTAGACCACCGGCCCAGAAGCATTGCCTGACTTGGCGTAACCATGGAAAGTCGGCGTCACTTCATTTGCGTAAGGATTGTCTCCGATTTGTTCTTGTTCAAGAGCGAAAGTGATCGGCTTTGCAGATTCGCTGGGTGTTAGTTCGAGAGAGCGATGAAGTGGGTAAGTTAGAGATACATGGTAAGTGACGACGTGTGATTTGAGTGCAAAGGAGCTGAAGGAAGAGCGAACATAGGCGGCGGCCTCAGCGTTGGCCGGCGAACCGGCCACATGGGGGCGGCGCGTGAGGGTGCGAAGGTGTAAGGCGACGGAAGCGTTGTCGGAGAAGGAAGAGGAGAGGAAAAGTGCGTGGTAGTGAGATTTTGGTGAAGAAGAGAAGAGTGAGTAGTAAGAGAAAGCAGCGGTTATGAAGGCGAGAGCTATTGTTGATTTCGACATCAATGGAGCTTCTTTCTTAGATAATCATCACCTCTCTGGTTTTTGGTTGTTTAGACTGACTAGGGAGGATTCGTCTTCCCAATTATTGATCGTCGCAATAATCTATTACTTTAATGTCATCTTCATTTTACATAAATTATTACCACTATCATACTGATTGGTGACAAATATACAAAAACTTTATCAGCGAGTAGCATTCATAAATTACTACCACTACCGGGTCGGATCCTGAAAAAGATTATCTTGGTCTCTCTGCATGATGATTTGGGTTTAGATTTAGATTGTCCTTGCTCCTCGTACTGATGGTGATAATTCGATTCATCGGTAAGTCATTATCATATCACATGAGGTGTAAGTATTTAATTTTCATTTTATGGTATTAAAAGGCAAATGTACATTACAAATTAATTAGGTGGGAAAAAGACAAAGAGAAAAGTAATGGGTTAGAGTCTGATCCATTCAGAGCCGTCGATAAAGGTAAGAGAGACAAAAGGCTTAGCTTCTTCGTCGGTGAGCTCTCTGGCCCAAGCCACCCTCCCTGCATAGTCTGCTCCTGCTCCCGTGCACTTGTACTGCCCATAGAACACCGTCCTGCACATTTTTTTTTTGTTTTTAATTTCCAATTACTTTTTTTTTAATTAACAAAAATTATTATGTTCACTATTTGTTGTTTGTTTCTGTGATGATAGATAATTTTTGATGCCGTATGTTATTCATTTTGGAGAGCACTAGAATAGACTATGCACGCCTGATTTAATGGCTTTCAGCTTCAGTATCTACAATAGGTCTACAAGGATGCACACGCGCCCACACACAAAGTATAATATAATATTATAAAAAAGCAACGTTTTTGGGTAACAAAGACAAAAATGAAGTCGGCTAAGATGCTGAGTGGTGGGGACCTATAGGACTCTGAAATGGTCGAAGCAACGAGATCATGTTTTGTAAAGTTGGACTGAAATGTGTTGTACATTTTATAATCAAGTATGCTTGCAGAGCATGTTTTAGTCATATCCAAAAATTATATGTTATAGACCGTTTAGTTTGAGTGAGTGTTTTAAAACTTGTTGTACTTTGGTTATATATGTAAGTTTTAAAAACAGTAATGAGGTCAAAATTAAGAGAAGTGAATTTAGCATACGTACATCTCGCGTGAAGGGTCGCCCCAATTGTACCAGCCTCTAGGGAGGATGATGTTGTCCATGTAAGTGTAAGCAAAGACGACTCTTGAGAAGGGACCCCAAGCTCTCCCAAGGTACAAAACACCTGTCCCTGTCACCTTACACTTTACGAACGAGAACCCTGTGTCCTCTAGCACACTACTCCTCCCTTGCGCGGTCACTGCTCCTAGCTTATCCGCTATCGCATGCACATGGCACCCCTAAAACACCATTATTTTTTTCTTAGAGCAAGGACCAATCTAAAAATTGCTATAGCTATAGACATTAATGTTCTAGGACATGCTAGGCTCTAACCTAGCAAGCTTGGACTATTAGATATGGGTATGAGAAGGATCCTAGATAAGAATGTTTACCTCATAGAGAGAAAGGGCATTGCCAAAGATAAAGTCAACAGATCCCTCAATGTAACAGTCTTTGTAATAATGTCTTCCCAAATGATCATAGAGAGTGTCTTGTGCACCAAGCATTCTACACCCGAAAAACGCTGCATTATCTGCTGACACCCTCAATGCCACTGCCTGTTTTCCAACCGCGCCCGGCAATGGGACAGGGGTCGTATTCTGCATGATATAATATTAGCGCTAATTAAGATGCATGCATCCAAATCAAATTGAACAAATTATAACTTACCTTGAAAGTGATGTTCTTGGCAACAAAGAAAGGGGAATTAACGGCAAAAGAGGCAGAGTTATGGGTGCCCATGGGGATGCCTCTTGGGTCAGGTGTTTGTGCTGTGTCTCCCCATTCCACTGTTGTCGTCTCTGCTCCTTCTCCTTCTATTGTTATGAATGCCTTCATTGGGGGTATGTTCACTTTCTCCCTACACCCATTTAATTATGAGATCCCCCATTATTTATTTATTTTTACATTTTTATTATTAGTTTGCTTAATTTTCTTATAAATCTTAGAATAGGTATATAGTAAGAACATAGTTAATTTGCATAACGATATAAAGTTATGGATGGTAAGCATGAACTGTATGTGGACCCATTGCGCTTTATAACTCGGTTAATACTAAAATGCCACTATAAAAATTCATTTTCCTAGATATTTGCTTAAGTAAGCGTACTCCGCCTTTAGTGCATATTACAAAGTTTCAAGTTCACGTGATCATATAGTGTTGATTTTGAGACAGAGAGATCATTGATTGCTACATTTCCTTATTGGCAATACGTGTTTAGACTCTTTCAGTTTCATAATTAATTACTTTTTGGCTCATGCAGGAAACTAGGAAATAAAGGACGAAAACACAAGATATGGAATCACCGTGCATGCTGCTTAGATTGAGTGAAAACAAATCGCAAAACTGCAAAATGCATATAGACAAAATTCCAGAATCTACGGTTCAGGCTGTTGGAAATGTATTTACAACCACACACTAGTATCTACAGATGATGTGGTACCAATTTGGAATTAATACTGCAAAATGTACCAAACACTATTTGTGTTGTACCCCTGCAAGATCGACCTAATTAATATTCTGTCGTCTATATAGGTACCTCAATCCTCATTATTAAAAGTATTAAAAAAAAATAAAGTCGAGAACAGAGGACGATGAATATTCAAATATGTTCTGATTTAAAACGTAATTACCCCCAAAAACTCAGGCCCCTCGATCGCATGATGTCAAAAATATTTAGTAGAAGAAAAAATGTGTGCTTACTTGTAAACTCCGGCATGAACTTTGATGACGACACGAACAAGGTTGATGAGAGGGAGAGAATCAATGGCTTCTTGGATTTTAGTGAAGTCCCCTTTATTGCGTTTTTTATGGACAGTGAGTGTATAGGAAGGGAAGAGTTTGTTCTTGGCTGCCTTGAACACCGAGTGTTTAAGGCTCCCAACGAATTTCACCCATTTCAAGAATTCCTCCTCCGGGTTTTGCGTCTGACGACTACTCGTCGTGTTCACCTTCTTCTGGTTTCTTGGTCGTAATCGTAGACCTTTGGTGTGGCATTGTGTTTGCGTTGAGCATAGTAGGATAACGAGAAGGAGAAGAAATAAAATGGGAGCTTGGGAAGAATTGAATTTGGACATCTATACGACAATAATCAATTACAGAATATAAGGTGTTTTTTCTTTTGTTTTTGTTTTCTAGGTTTCGCCAAAGATACAAAGTACGCCAATAATATATATGTGGCATTGTGATTTCTCAAAAATATGTATGTGTTATTATATATATACATGTGTGTGTGTGTGTTGTTAGAGATGGTCGAGTGTTTGGTACTTTGGTATAATGAATTAGGTGAAAAGAGACAGAAGGGAAGAGGTCACGGGGCGGTTCCACTCACGTCCACGTAGAATGAGAGGCCTAGCAAAATGCCAAATTAAAAAACAAGGAGACTCTATTATTTAGTTATACAAACCCAACCCACAAGGATGAAACAAAACAAGAAAGAAAAAGAAATCTAACCTACATTGATGTGAAGCTCATTTCTTATTTATTACGTACTGAGCAACAAAAGCTAATCACGAGTTATACCACATGTGAATTCAATTTTATGTATAAAGGAAATTCAATTTTATGTAGAAAATAGACTATATAGTCAAAGGAAGTTGCATCAGTGTGGAGAGATGAACAAACAGGAGAATTAGAGGTTTTTGTTGCACATGAGTACGAGAACTAAGATAGAAACTAACAAAAATATCATGAAGCTAACTTGGTTTCCATCTACCATGGACACTAACTTTGTTTCCATTTCATCAGATTAACCGGTGGAAATTAACCAAATCGCTTGATGACTTAAAATGTATACAAATAAATATTTAATTTAATTTAATTTAGTAAAAGAATATGCAAAATTATTTTATGCATAGACGTCTAATTTAATTTATGACACAGACTCCCAACAAAAATCCTAAGGCTGAATAAAAAATATCATATTGTGTAAAAGTAGCAGTAATATCATTATATCAATTTTTTTTTAAAAAAAAAAATTCCATGAATTTGATATGGTTTTTAATGGTCAGTAAACATAGCGCATTAACTTAATGCGGATTAAAAGTTTAAAACATTCCATTAATACACTAGTACATGTGGATAACATTTCTTTTCCGTTGTTTGCAGTGCTGCGTACCAAACCCGCATGCTGCTACCATCCAGCAATATTTATGAACTAAAGATAAAGTATTGCACTTTACTGGTGAATGTTGGAGATGAGTGATGAGAGTCCACTGAGAGGTGCATATTTATAAGTTTTGGGTATAAAAAACGAAAAGTTGTGTGCACAACTGAGGTAGCTTCTCTTTATTCTATCAATTGATGTTGTCTTACAGTGCCCGTGACTCTCTCTTATTTCCTTTCTTGTTGGCTTCTGGTAGGGCCAACACTCTTCTCGTGAACTGTGGGTTCCAATGCTTATTTATTTATTTTATGGGATTATTTATTTATACTGTTTTATATCACAAATTAAATTACAAATTCCTTTTTTACAATAAGTCAATAACCATGAAACTCAAAGAATGAAAATAATAGCCATAGACTTTGCAAACTAGGCGAGTAATAATCTGATCAAGTAAAATAAACTCTTTTAATTTGTCCTTACAAAATTTAGCACAAAATAAACTAGGTCGAAACAATTTTCATTCTAAGTTATTTTTGATTTTTTTTTTTTTTTTTTTTTTTTTTTTTTTTTTTTTTACCGAGAAAAACTTCTATCTAAAATCTATTTTTTTATAAATTTTTTTTTTCTAAGTTTTCTGTTATTTAACGACGACCATATAAATTCACACATATTACTATTTGCTTTGTATTTTTTTGTTAACTTTATGAATTTTTTTTTTATATATATATATATATATATATATTTTTTTTTTCTTTTAGTTCAACCAAAAAACATGGCAAAATGTTTGCATGCATTTTGATCTGTAAATAATATCAATTAATCTCTCCTGATAGAAAAATTAACAAGTAATTACAGTTAACAATTTTTTCAAGGCTTTTAGAAAAGCGAGTCGGCCTTGTGGGAAGAATCTCATAACTGAATGATGATACGCATAATTAAATCGTTTCCAGAAAATATTTTTTTTTTTTACATTTGAAACAAAAAAGTCGCTTAGGATCTAAAAATACTATATAGGACCTGCCTGAGTGGCTGACTCTAGAAGTTTAAAATACAATTTACATTCCTTTTTAATATCAACATTTCCGTCAACCATGTTTAAGTGATCTGTGAACCATTGACGAAAAATCTCAAGTATGAACCTAATTTTTGTTACCCGTATCTCAACATCGGGACAGTTTTAGAAACTTACAAGTTAGTCACAAATCTATATTTGAATAACTTTTTTCACGCATTAACACTTTAGCATTTTCGTGTTATGTGATAATGACACATGGCATTTAACAATTTTTTTTTTAAATGTTACTCTCTCTGTTTCATAATATAAGGATTTTTAAAATTTATTTTCTGTTTTAGAATATAAAAAGTTTTCAAGTTTCTATACAAACTTAAATGTGTTTTTGCTGCTTTTGATACTTTGAATTCTGAATCTTGTTTTTTCATTGATTGAATTGTTTTGGAACTGATGATACATGTTTTATTTCGAAAAATAAAAAAATTAAAAAAGTTCTTAATCTGTGTGTAAAAATTTAAAACCCCTTATATTATGAAACAGATGGAGTAGCTGACTTTCCAGTTTTTTGCATTCAAGGTTAGGTAATTTTCGTATTCTCATGTTTAAATAACAATTCTCAGTAAAAAAAATTAAAGTTAGTTCGAAGATAAAAAAAATAATAATAACTAATTTCGTTCATGAAATATATTTACCAATTTGTGTGTAAAATTTTGTTCAGTTTCTTATATATATATATATGCAAAAATATAGCGGGTAAAAAAAAGTATATCGGATAAGGATTGAATAAAGATGATAGAAATAATGCGTAAAGATCGAGTAAATATAGTTCATGTATCAGAAAATAGTATTCAAAATATATTTATAAAATTTGGATAAAGTAATAGTGCGGATAAGAGCCGATAGTAATTTCAAAATTAAAATAATAGGATTTCTAAAATTAATATAAATGCTTAAAATTAAATTAAATTAATAAAATTTAAAATTTAGTTTAGTTTTAATCATGCAGATCAAATTTCTAGTACACTTTAAATCGTTAATCATTTTGTAGTTCAGCTAAATAAGGAATTCTGTGTGTGTGTTTTTTTTTTTAATTATTACTTCCAGATTATGTACTTATTTTGCAAGATTTGCTATCAGACTTTCTTAAAGTCGCAGATTTTTAATTAGAGCCATTGCACTCAGACTCCAGGGAAGATACGATCATTAATAGTCCAAGAGAACATACTGTATGTTAGATAATCTCGAGAGAAAAAAAAAGATATATCAAAAATCGAGTACGATCATAAGTCATCCTACAAAATCAGGTCATTTTCTCAAAACACAGATATCATATAGTTATTTTTTTTTGCAAATGTTGCTCAACAAGACGATGCTTCAAGATTTTCTCTTTACTTTACAATTTTTTGCATACTTTCACTTTATTGCCATATAACTATATGGATATCTGTACGTGCAAGTACATACATTTTTCTCTCTGGGTTTTGCCCTATATTATACCATTCATTCTTCTGTAACTTATTTCCAAACATATATTTTATTTTAAATGGATACCAAAGCCCTGCATCTAAAAGTTCAAGAGATGAGACAATCTTTCTTTGAAGAGGTTAGTATATTCAAATTAATATGCATATAAGCGTATATAGAAGAATGATTGACACATGCATGTGTGCATATACAACAGAGCAATCCGATTGATTTATATATTTTGAATACCTTTTTTTATTATAAAAAAAAAAAAATCATTCACACATCACACAAAACATATGAGAGTCTATATAAGATTTTTAGAGTTAACAGAATTTTAGGAAAGAGTAATTTCAATTCTGTGATGTCTAGTTGGATTGGCTTGCTACTTAATTATTGAAGACTTGAATATTCATTACCTATGGATACAGGCACATTTATTTAGCTCTTTGTTAACAAAATACAAGTTTTGAAAATTCGCCGTTGAAATTGATTTAAGCTTTTCACAACTACAACATTTGTAGGTTATATGTGAAATTTCGGTTTTTCGTTTAAGTTTTCAGAAAAAATATTGACGCAGGGGTACCTCGATTGTCAGTACACTCAGGTAGAGGACTTGGAGAAAGACGCAAACCCTAAGTTTATTGTAGAAGTAATAACTCTCTATTTCAGAGATTCCCCTAATGTCATTGCTTCTTTGGAACATGAATTGTGAGTTTCTAGCTATCTCTCTCCATTTGAAAAGCCGCTTGATATTACATTTACATCCATGGAATGCATCAGTACTGAATTTATAAAATGCAAGGACAGAAAGTTAGATTTGTGTGCGTTTATGTTGAAAAACCAAGATTTAGTTAAGAGTACCCGACACAACTGAAAGATCTAGAAAGCAACTTTACGTCTGTTTATATAAATAAACTAAAACTGATGTGATAATAAACAAATTGTTTATAAGTTGTTATAGCATATTTTTCTACTTTTGTTGGATTTCTTAACTTGTATCTGTGTACGTGCCGTTTAAATCAATAAAACATGTTGACAAAAATTAAAGCTCATGTCTGATAAAATATCTGTGTTTAGTGTGAGAAATCATGGATGTCCAATTCTAAAATAGTTGACAATGAGTATAGAATCATAAAATGTAGATATTTATATATTTCTTATTATATACTAGTGTTAGTGCATGCGCACTTCCTATATGCGAAATTTTTACAAATTGAATGCTAAATCATTTAATAGATTTTAACTTGACTAATGGTCATCGATATCATGATATTATTGAAACAGGGAGCGAGAACCAGTAGAGGTACCCAAGATTACCAGATACATTCAGCGGTTAAAAAGCAGCAGCTCCAGGCTAGTGACTTTTACTTTGCAATAAGATTTTAAAAATAAATAAGATTATTAAGATTACTGAGGTTTATTTCATTCAGCATCGGTGCGATCAAAGTTTGTAGTGAACTTAAGAAGGCAAACACATTTCTCGAAGCTGGGAATATAGAAGGGTAAGTCACTTTTCATTTTATTTCTTCAAGTCTTTTATACTTGATTTTAATTCTATATATTAGGCATTAGCCATCTAAATTGAAATATAGTCTTTAATACTATTATATAATTTACTTTGAAGGATAAAAGCAGCAATTCATGATATTAAGAAGGAGCACAGTGAGCTCCGCGCCAAGTTCGAGACTTATTTCCAGGTTTACAAAATTGTTAATTAAATGATTAATTAATAGCATATATGCTTTCTATGCTCGAATGATTTTAAACACATCAATTCAACTATTGTATACTTTCATATCGTGATTGGGAATCGGATACCAATCCTAGCTTCTTCACTTTTTTGGCAGTTGATGAGACAAGCTGGTCCAACAGAACTAGCTGTGAATTCAAGCTGAAACTATGTAAGCAGGTAGTTTGTTTCGTAAGACAAATATTCCACCTGCCCATGACCCAACCATCGTTAGATATGTCAGTTGTCAGTTGATGATTAATCGTAATAATTTTGAAAGGTTTTATTTGTTATCTTATATGCTATGATTGATTAAATAATACTATATTTCCGTATTTCGTCTAGAAGAAAGAAAAACACATTGCTGCAGCGTAATCAAAACAGTTTTCGACAAAAAAAATAACCAGCAAACCACATTAGCGAAGGAGCACTCAAATTAAAGAATAGATGGTTCCAAGATTCATTGTCGTGGCTGAAAGTGAGGCAAAGTAACCTTTTATATTATAAAAAATTAAATATAATATAATATGATTGATGTTTATCTTTTACTTAGAATTTTGGCGACAAACAAAAAGTTATGCCAAGGTGTGGGTTATAAAAGTGCTGTAAGAGGCTTGAATTCGAATTCCCTTTTTTTGAGCAATCAAAATATACAGTTTAACTGGTTAGATAGATAAATCTATGAAATGGAATACATACAAATAATTAGGACAAAGTTACTTGGATGAAAATATGAATATATATGATTCTTTTTGTTTTCTTTCTCGTCAAAATTTACAAATTCTCACAATACCCTCCCCCCCCAAAAAACGATAATTCCAAGTAATCATAAAAAGAAGAAAATTATAAATCAGTGCGTAGCATTCGACTCGTGTCAGTCAGCAGCGACAGTGACAATGTACAAATGTGGTTCCGTTGTGTCACCGTTACTTTGCGCTGTAATCACCACATCGACGCTTTCAGTGCACGTTAGCTTTTTGGCTCTCTTTGCTTCTCCCTCCCAATCTGTAGTAGCCACGACGTAAAGCATCATAGCCGCACAGCATATCTGAGCCGCGAAAAGACCTATCCAAAGCCCGCTAAACCCATACGCGGCCCAAAATGTTAGCCCAACCGCTACAGGCGTTCCAACGAGGTAAAACGCGCCTAGGTTTATGTTGGCCGCTATCGACGGCCGAGCAGTCCCTCTAACAACCCCGCAACCTACTGTTTGTGGGCAGTTCCCGAGCTCGCAGAGCCCTAGAATTGGCAGCGCGGCCGCGGTTAATCGGATGATATCGACGTCGTTTGTGAAAATCCGTCCCCAGACGTCGCTTACTCCCCACGCAAATGCAGACGCGGTCATACCCATTACACCGGCAAAGGAAACAGCAACTATGGCGGATAACCTAGCCTTGTTCGGGCGGTTTGACCCGAGTTCGTTACCGACCCGGGTGGAGACCGCGAGTCCTAGAGACGATGGGAAAATGTAAAGCAAAGACGTCGTTTGGATAAGAATGCCCATTGCTGCCACTGGAGTTTTAGGGTTTATGAGTAAACCACATAGAACTGTCATGATCTCGTACCACCACCACTCTAGGCATACGCCGACGCAGCTTGGTATGGCCAGGCTGATCAGTGGGCCCCAGTCTTTGAAACATTCTGAGCTAGGGCGGGTCCACGTTGCCGAGTGTAAACCTTTGACCCAAACGTGGGTGGCAAGGAAAACGACGACAAAGAGATTTGAAGCAGCGGCGGCCATTGAAACACCGATGAAACCCATTCCGAGGTAAGAAACTAGAAAAAAATTCATAGGTATGTGGAAGATGGTGCCGGCGAGTGTTGCAAGAGTCAGTGGGCTTGTGATACCTTGTGCTCGAAGGTATATACGAAGAGGGTGCAAAAATGAATTGGTTAGAAGATCAGGAATAGAGCAGAGAATATATGTTTGAGCCAATGAGGAGATACTTGGATCTTGATGGAGAGAGATCATGATCTTTCCCAAGTTGAGCCATAGAGCGACGATTACTAGGGAACTGGTGAGCAAGAAAAGTACCGTTCGTTGGAAAGTTAGAGAGAGGAGTTTTGGTTTGCCGGCTCCAAAGGCTTGAGAACAGAGTGGGTCCATGCCGAGTGAAAGGCCTGCGAGAACAGAATAGCCAGTTATGTTGGCGAAGGCAATGGCCAAGGAGCCACCAGCGAGCTCTAGTTCGCCGATATGACCGAGGAAGAGCATGGAGATGGCGGAGCGAGCGTAGAGGATGAGGGCGGCGAGGATTGTGGGGAAGGCTAAGGAGAAGAGTGACTTTGCCTCTGCTTTGAGCTCAGAGATTGGCGGGAAAATGCGGCTGGGGTCTTGCTTTTCCAGGTCCGTCTTCGCTAGAAGATTTGTGTGAATAGTGATGCTAGGGTTTTCCATTTTGTCTGTGAAATAAAAGACAAAGGCGATTAGAGTTAATAGATAAGATTATTTGCCGATTTGTCTGTGAAATAAAAGACAAAGGCGATTAGAGTTAATAGATAAGATTATTTGCCGATGTCTAAAGCAGAACTTTTCCGGTTATATATAGACAGTTAGACGCTAATATATGTTTCTCACGTATATATTATAGGAATGGGTCTAATAATCAGTGGCTTTTCTTCAACTAAAAAAATAAAGTCAAATTTTATTTAAAGGTTGGTTTTTTAAATGAGTCTCTTTTTAATTTGCCACATCATAACAAAATGTCTAAATTTGTGACACAAAGTCACACAACAAATCATTTCATTTGTAATTTTTTTTTAGTTATTTATATCAATTATTATGTTTTAATATTAAACTTTAATTTTTATAATAAATATTATCTGTTAATTTAGTAGTTGTAGCTAGAATGTGAAAAGACATTTGATAAAAGATAACTTTATATAGTACTTACCTAAAAAAACTATAGTTTCAATTTTTTTTAAAACTATAGATTTATGTACATAGTAAAAAAAATATTCACCTGTAAATAAATACATCGAATCATGAATAATAAATATATTTCCATATTATTATTGAAAATAGTGTATTTTTAGTAAATGATTGGATAGATACGGAGATAAAACCATCTTTTTAAGATAGGATCCTAATCTTGTTTGCCAATTCCGGGAAATTACAACTTTTGAGATATGAGGTTAATATACAAAATATTCAAATCTAATCTTAAAACCAGTATAAAGAAAACAACAAGAGTGAAGCTCTCCTAAAAACTGTACTATGCTCAAGTTAGAAAATTAAAACACGTAGAGAATAACCATAAGAACGGGAAATATAAGGAAGATAGTAAAAGTTAGGTTTAAACGGACCAAAATGATGTGTGTGGTTTAATATGTCATTTCGAAAAAGAGAGAAAAATTATGATTATATCTCGGAAAACGTCTGAGAATTGAGAATCTGAAAGAGAGGTTATGAATGTATATTGAGAATACGAAATGGGAGAGAAAAATACATTTTATTCAATGTCAATACATACACCAAGACTTGGACAAGTTACTAAACAACACGTGTAATATAATTTAGGGTGGATTGCATATCATCAATTTTTAGTTTTATTATTTCTGTCTCTTTGACCGACTCTAAAAAATGTTTACATTTCATCTTACATATATCCAAACAACTCGATAGATAATAATGGTTAGGACTACTTTCTAATTTGCCCTTGAACACAAGAAAATGTGGTCACGTTACCTATGAAGGACCGAAGGGGAGCACTCGCAAAATGAGTGGTCATGCTGCTTAACCATGATTCGAGTTAGGATCACTCTTACCGTAGGGCCCCCTAAGGAGGCAAGACACTCGCGTTTTAGACTTGTTCAAATTTATAATCTCTGTAATCTGTACATATATACTAATATCTTTTTCACACATATCAGAAATGAATAAAGACCAATCCAATAACTTGTCTCCCTCGAAAAAATGAAACCATAAAGAAAGTAAGGACCCTGCAAATAATCAGCTTCACCTTCACACGTCTCGGGATTTGCATCTCTATCAGTACATAAATGACAGCAAAAAATAGATGACAATATTTAAATGTTCCCAATCCGTCTAACTGATCTGGTATATTTTTCAAATCACTGAAAGGGTTCCAAACTCTCTATCCCTCTTTTGTTACGCGAGAAATATTATTTTTCTATTTAACAGAAAACCTCTCGTCTTTTCTTTTCACCATAAACTAGCTCACACATGGTTGATATATACGCCGTGGATCATATCTTCTAAACACGTTTTTTTGGTTTTCGACCAAGTCTCGATCGTGATTCAAAATATTGACTCAAACGTCACAATATTTTTTGAATTACACTACCGTGCCGGCGTTTCAAACCATAAACATGTTCGTTTCTCATTTGCATGAGATTTGTCTTCCAGTAAACAATATATATACAATATTTTGTTTAATTAGTGTTGACTTTTTATTATTGTAAGAATAATAAAGTCAAATGAAGTGCAAGTTGTTTTTCTTTTTCTTTTAAAGAGTATAAAGTCAAATCAAATATGCAAGCAAACAATTTTGCTTCTCAAACGATAAGGGGGATATATATATGTTTGATTACCTAGTTTAACATCAAACACGGAAGAAATAACAAAACAGAACCAAATCGAGACTTAATTTGTTTTATAGATATATATACGAGTACCCTAATATGATAGTGTCTCTGATCACTTCCTTAATATAAGAACGTTCATGCATGTCATTGATAACTACATAAAATATTTTGTTATCAACGAAGAGCCGTAGGGGCTCTTCGAGTCATTGTTACTTGTTATATAGAATTGAATTTGTCTCAATAAACCTGTCATTCTATCTGAAGAATGTCAAACCCATCTTTTCACTTGATCTAGTCTTTGTCCTGAAACACCCAAACATGTCTTTCTATATCGTGGTGCTGCTCCAAGATCGCTGTTGATTTTTTTTTTTTTTTTTTTTTTTTTTTTAATNGACAAATGTTTGACTTTATAGTGGTTGCATATATTTGACTTTTTACATCTATTTTGTTTAATATTATACTTGATGTATTATCGCTTTTAAACAAAATAATACTTGACGTAAAAAAAAAAAAAATACTTAGCTTTTAAAGCAAATGCTATAAAAATAATACCCAAAAGGTTTAGTTATTACTTGGTAGCTAATTGCAATGGTAAATTAATGTTGGACTTCTTTTTTGAAGATTAGCAATTATTTGGTTTTTAAAAAGCTAAAAATATATACTAGCAATTTTGTATGGTTTTGGCGCGCATTTTTAGGCGTTCACCATATAATAAAAATTTAACCAACGTAAAAATATTTAAGTCTATGTTTTTTTTTTTTTTTTTTTTTTTTTTTTTTTTTTTTTTTTTTTTTTTTNGTCTATGTTTCAGTTCATGACTTTCCTCAAAGAGACGTGCTTTTCGATAACACTGAAGCATGCTTGTTTTACAGGTCCACGTATCTAGATTGTAGACTTATAATAGTTTTTCGCTCTTACTTTTTCCAAAATTTAACTTCTACGATTTATCTTGTGAAATCCAGATCTATGTATTACATTTAATTAAAATATGTACTAGTAAATCATTTTCATGTGTTAGACTATTCAAGAATTATTGTACGAATATATACAAACCAGCCGATAATCTGATCACCATTTCATCTTATGTATATGCTAGTTTTTACGTTTGTTTTAGAACAGTAAAATATAGATGCAGTGGTTGCGTAAAATAATGATTTGGTGATAGGCGTAATCGCTTCCGTATGTGGGATATAAAAAATAGTTGACAAATTTTCCGTCAAATCATATAAAATTATCTATAGTTTTGACATTTTTGTTTCCTAATAAAAAATGTAATGCAAACCAATCGCGTGTCCTTCATGAGCAAAGCATATATTAGAAATGGTTCCATTTAACTAAATAAAACCATTTGTCCATACTATTTATCTAATTTTAGCTCACCTATCAGTCTATCACATTATATATATATACAAATATATCACACATAATTATATAGGGCAATTCTCGTAAATACGTAAAATCAAGTTTTGTAGTAAAAAAATAGCATATATTCCCTAATATTTCATTAGTACCACTTATTACATCAACACTACTATATAGTCCTAATCGGAAAGTACTAAAATTTGACAATTATTGATAAATTTGATGAGGCCATGTTAGTTAGGGGTTAAAGCAGGCGTTGGAATCGCCGGGGGAGTTGATGCGCTGTTTGATAAGTTTGATCTAATGTTCTAATTCTTTGATATGCTGCTCATTCCATGAGATGCAAAATTACAGCTCGGGCCAAGACGACAAGATCCATGCAGCTTCAAATGTGTGTGTGTGTGTGTTCTTTTTTCATCGAGTGATACTGCAGAGCTTCACGCGAAAGAGTTAAGCATTGTTTTGGGGTAGATTACATGCTTGTTTGACAACTTAATTAGATTTCCACATAGATACGTTGACGGTTGATCGACAAAATTACTTTATGCAAAATGGATGTCAAATTAATGACAAAAGATACTGATTTGTTTGAGTTCTTAAGTTCAATTCTTTTTGTTGGATATCCTACTAACTCTGACTCAGTTTTATTATACAGGGGCTCGATTAATCAGATCATATAATGTTTTAAATTAATTTATGTAACTGAAGCTATTTCGAGAACCGATTTGGCCACCCATACTCGTAAATGTTTACAAGAGACGTAAAATTCGGCTCAGCAAATTGAAATAAAGTTTACAAAATTTTTACGAATCCTACACCAGAAACTTGACTGCGTCTGTAACAACTTCCTCGAGAATAAAGAGAGACCCTACCAAGAGTTAAACATATAACTCATCATCCAACATTGAAAGTTCTAGGGTTTCTAGATCCACGGGTTCTTCTTCTCCGTTTTTGAACTCGATCCAGAGCTTGTTTTCTGGACACAAAACAAAAGCAACATTAATATAAGTCTGTCTCAAAACGAGTATTATTCATTAGTCTTGACATCCTTCTTAAGATCAACCCCTCTTAGCTTTCAGACTGATACCCAAATTATTTTCAGATGCTTACCAATTTAAGCTTCTTTACTCTACCACGAATCCTGTTCTTTTGAGGTTTCAGCTTATATATCCGAACCATCCAATGGTGACTCGTGAAAACCTGACGAACAAAACCAGTCATATTTACCAGAATCTAAGTGGAATCAATGCGCCCCCGGTTTGTAGTAAAGAATTTTAATCTCACCTCTTCGAAATGTGTGAGCTTGAAATTCTTCTTCCCAATCTCTGTCCGCCTGACCCGATCATAACCTTTACCATCTGTCTCTACAAACCTGGAGCCAGGAACATAAACACTGAGCCTTGTAAACAGAGTTCAATGTTATACTTACAGGAAAGCAACGTTACCTGTAGTAAGAGAGCTTGTACATAAGGCAGTTCAACATTGTTGGAGTGGCCTCAGAATCAATCCGGTATTGGCCATCTCTCTATGCAAACCAAAAATAGGTAACCGGGTTTAGATTCAAAGCCTTCAAAAACTATTGAGCCATCACATCATGTTGCTAAAACCCAATGAAAAGGAAAATGTACCAGATAATCAGCTTCCTTTATATGAGGAAAGACGCCGCCTCCGATACGGACCATCCACAGAAACTTGTTGATATCATCACTTGGGTAACCAATAAGACCTGATGAAATGATTGTCTCATCAGAGAATACACTTCGGAGATGATACACAAGATAACAATGCCATGAGCCAAAAACATACCACCAAAGACAACAAGAACGTATTTCACATCCAAGGAGTTGAAAATTTCCCACGCCGCCTTTTCCGGAGATGACATTGCAGTGCCAACAGTTGCAATGTGAGTGTTATTCCAGGTGTTGTTGTCAACAATAACAGTTCTATTAGCCATAGCTGTCGTCTGATAACCATAGTCCCACCATGATGCCACCTACATGATTTTGTTTTTGCAAACCAAACTCAGTAACTTCATATGTCAAAGACAGCTCAATAAGATCTAACAACTGACTTGTTTTTCTCAACAAAAAAAAAAAAAAAAAAAAACTTATTTTNACTTTGTCATCCACATCAGTATTATGGCTTAACCATGCATAAGACTCTCTAAAATCATCAAAGACATGTAGGCCATCACGATTCTGGGATGTCAATACTATTGATGGAGCTGAATATGCTTCTGCAGCTGCCCAAACACAATGAATCTACAAAACAAAGGTATGCATTTGAAAGTCTTATCATTTGTACTTTGTCGTCTAAACTAACTATAAAAAAATGGGACCAAAAATAACAACTCGAAAAAAGTCTGCATACCACATAGAAAGCACCCAACATTATAAGGAGAAGAAGCGCAACTATAGAGGCTTCAAGAGGCAAAACAAGAGCCTTCTTCTTCTTCACAATCTTGGACCTAACAGAAGGTTTCTCGGCAGGTTCTCTCTCTTTCTTCTTGCCCTTTTTTGACGATCGCTCTTTTGCAATTTCTTCAACCTTGTCAGTCTTGCCAGAAGAAGCATCATCTTTTGGGGCATTGTTTGTAGAAGTGCTGTCCTCTGCCTAACAGTCGAAACAAAAACCATTTTTTGTCCGGAACTTGGCTAGCACAGGTGATTCATCAGAGAGAATAAAGTAGAGAGAGAAGCATACTTACATCATCTTTGGAATTAGACGATCCACCCAGCTGGTATTTGATGGAAGCCGTGAAAACATCAAAAGCATGAGAGAGCGCAATCCCAGACATAATGCATGCTGCTGGAGCAAACACGAGCATAAGACGAACCTAAGAGATAAAAAAGACAAGTGAATACAGGGTTGAAAAGAAAAGAACTAGGCAATGGAAAGAT
>OVBJ01000166.1:0-59027 GCA_900406535.1 Noccaea bulbosa | reverse complement strand
AAAAAAAAAAAAAAAAAAAAAAAAAATCACTAGGTGAAATAAAGATTTGACAAACTAGAATCACTCACGGATCCAGTAGACTCAAACTCCTACCACTCCATCCTTTTGTTGGACTTGAAGCCACCAATGCCACAAGAATGGCCACAACTATGAAACACACAACCCTGTAAAAAGAATGGAGCAGAGATTAAAAAAAAATATTACATGACACTTAACCACAAAATCTAGAGTTTATCCCATCTGTCCTACAGTCCTAGCTATATTTACAGTTGGATCAGATGCAGATAAAAGAAGGATATGAAAGCTTACAGGCCGATGGACACAACAAGTGTCACAGCAACTTTGAACATTTTAGGAGAAAGAATGCCTTTGATGTAGTATACAAGAGCTACAACGTGGATGATGATGAACACCTGCATAAGTTACTATTTTAAAAACCGTAGAAGTAAATGAAGAGAATAAGTAGTACAATATTCTGTCCACAGAGCTGGCATCAGTTCTACACATATATAAACGTATCTCAGAAGCGCTAACGTAGACATTTAAAGAGGCTTCAAATTTCTTGCTAAGATAATTCTACAGGCAGACGCTAGTAATCTTGCATCCAGAAAACTAAGCACCGACACAAAAATAAAATCAAGAACCTAAGCATTAAAGGAAGAGGCATATGTAAGAAAAAACTCACCAAAAATGAGGCAAAATGTTCAGAAGTCAAAACCGCATTGAAACCAACAACAGGTACCAGTGCAGCTAACAGCGTGCCTAACACAACCTGCATATCGTGCACATATTTGGTGTCAATAACTTTCCGAATTTTGTCATTTCAGCTATTGTTCAATACTTGCGTGATATCTACAACCAGTCCACTCCAAAATAGAGAGACAAGTGGATTACTGGAGGTTCTATTTAATTGTGAAAACCATATGAATCATTACGGAGCTTCCTAAATAAGCCTCTAGTGGACTACTGGACCGTTCCAAAAACTTAATGGCTTAAGAGCAGTTATGTCTTTTATAAATCTTATCATTATCTGAATTTAGTTTTTGTGCACCATTAAAAACAGTTCTGAAATAATTAATAGCTACAGTCCAAGCCAATATACATGACTCTCACTTGGTTGTCAAAATATATTTTAACTGTCACCAGAAGGAAGAATATTCTTACAAAAGGAGCATAGGCAATGTACAGTCGGGGAGAGTATCGGCCAGTTACAATGCACAGAAGTACATGCATTGGTATCAGATTGATAATGAAGGTGTAACCTCCCCAAGAGCATACCTAAATGACGAAAAGAAAAGAGTGATAAATGAGCAGAGAATAGTAAAGAGGAAAAGGAGAAAAATGGGGATTATCTAAGTCATACCATGTAGAAGTATGCAATGGCATTCAGGGTGGCATAAAACAAGGAGCCTGTATTTAGCGTCTGCATAAAATTCATGATAAGGATCAACAGAAAGAATAAATTTAACAGGAACTGGCGACTAAGAAACCAAAATTTACAAGAGAAAGCTTGATGCGGGTTATTGAAAACATTTTACTATGCACATGCTCCATAGGGCCAGAAGACAAAATAACTTTACATGCCACTAGAAAAAACCCTAACCTTTATGTATAGATAAAAAGTGAAGATCAAAGCAAAAATGGCAACAGCTTCATTGTCATAGCTTCCAGCTACAGATCGGGATATATATGAGGGAACCTGCAAAGATACCCATTTAGTTAAAATAAAAACTAACGTTCTAAAGAATCACATCGATAGACTTTTGAGGCAAATACCACCAGACATGCACCAACACTGAATAGTGTACGTGACACACAATAACCAAGCAATAACCTATTGATCAAAGTCATAGCCATACTATTCTAGGAACTCAATGTTTGCAGTTCAGAGCTCTTCTAAAACATCACTTGAAGAAACATTCCAAGTATACCAATTGAATAAATTACCATGGCCAAAACAGCAGCAGCTGCCAGTCCTGCACCAGGGCCCTTAACTTCCTGTTAGAGTGCAAATAGATAGTGTTGATTTAGCTGGTTCTGGAATTTAATAGAGAAATCACGTTAAAAGGACAAACCTTGGTCAAAAGGTAAGTTGCCCAAGATGCAAAAGCTGAAAATACAGGTGCGGTGAAGACACAAACAGTCTCTACTGACAGAGGAATGTTCAATGAATTCAAGACCCTGTGGCAGATGGATATATATATATTAAAATTTAAAACTGACCCATACGTGTGTGTCAAATAATTTCTGATTTCAGGGAAACTATACTCACCACCAGATAGTTCCAGCAGTCAACGTTAACCCAGGGTAAACAGTCCCTCCAATCACACGGCCAAGAGGATACCTAAAATATAAACAAAATGAGGAAACAAAATTAGTACATTGCTACTGAAGATAGCGAAGAAAATAAACAAAGAGACCTAAAAGTCTGGTCCTCAAATTACCAGGTTCGATCATCAAACCAATTCCAGAACTCGTATATTCCATTCTTCGACAAGAACTGACATAAACACCAGATTAACAGGACATAAGGCTGATGAATAATTGAAGAACTCGCCCACAAAGCTAAAATTAACATCATGAAAATAAGAAAAGAGATGGAACCTGAGTGACTCTATAATTGAAGTACGGATCAAACTCATGAATCACACTTTCGTACTTTATGACCTGAAAATAAAGCCAAAGAACGTTACTTCAAAAACACTGAAAAGTATTAGATTGCTAAATTCAAAGAAGAATTAGCTTCAAGCATTCTCTGAATTGTCAAAGAAAATAAATTAGAGATGACAGGCAAATCTCTGATCAAGCATTGAGTGAACACCTCAAAGCTAAACCATTTAGTATTTCTACTCGAATATAAGAACCATCGTTCAAAAGGGTCTTCGCAGAAGTACAACTTTTTCAAGGCACGGATATGAAATCCACATTTTTCTGTTATCAAATAACCGAGCAAGCCAACATAGCAACAACATTTGTTCGAAACATTTTTTCTTTAACACACAGATAGTGAGGAAGAAAAGGAAGCTACACCGATCAGTCGAAAATCATGAGATCGGATCCAGAATAATCGGATCTAAAGTAGTTCGACTGGATCTAGAGCTTAGCATATTGTAGAGCAGTGGGATACATGAAACGAGCAGAGAGACCAGTGAGCTCACAGAGAACAGTCGGATCGAGAAAGCAAGGACCCCAATGAGGACGAGGATCAGAACTGAGAGAACGCTCCCGAAAGCATTCCTCATCGCAGACGACGTTGCCGGATGTGGGCTCTCTGGAGCCGCCATTTTACACGGCGAAGTTGAGCTCACCGGGTCGAAGAATCGGATTAAAACAGACGGATAGAAACGACTACAAAGGTGGAAGGGTTTTGTGAAGCAAAACTATCTCACGGGAATGACATGGATGGTAAATGGTAAGCCCAGTAACTAGTAAACGACCGGCGTAAGAATAGTAGCGCCTTCGTGGATTTAACACATGTCGAGTTTTCATTCGCCACAAGTCATCTTTTCTGCGTGATGTGAAAAATTAACAATCAAACCAAACCGGAGTTGACTTTGCAGACCGGTGAAAAATCCCGTCACAGTATACTAGATTAGGCACCCTCGGTTTAAATCGGTTTAGTCGAAACATGGGCTATTTATTTTGGAAAATGTCTGGCAGAATGGAGAAGGAATCTTTCCATGGATTTACATATGGGAAGTTGTGATTGATAGACTTTTCAATGGAATATAGCTTTTTCTGCAAGAATCGATTGGAATGGCATCAGAAGCTAGGAATGGTTTGAGTGTGTTTTGCTGGATTTGTTCTGGTTCATGAAATTCAACTTCACATTAGTAAGTAGTAACGGAAGAACGGATTAACTAGCACAAGAAATCCGTGTTAGAAAGTGCTTTTGCCAGAACGGATTAACTAGCACAAGAAATCCGTGTTAGAAACTTATAAATAGTAACCAAAAAGTAGTAAAATCTGCAACATATAAACTTTCCGATACATAACTAACAGTCACATGAAACTAAAAAATGAGATAGTCACGGGCAAAGGTCAAAGATATGAATCATTGTATTCCAGTTGCTATTAGTTGAAACAAAGACAACCTCAGACTCGGGATTCCCTTTTACAAACAAAGTCCTACGTACTGTTACAGACCAAAAAAACAAGTTTTGAATTGCTTGCAAGGGAACACGAGAGTTTCAAAACGTGTTGATTTTTGCTCCTTTGCACTTCTTTATGATAAACAGCAGCGACGTGAGAAATCTGTGTTTTGCCTAATTTTCTGGATTCCATGCCCATGCTCTGAAGTAAGAACCATGAGGAAGCAAACACTCACAAAAAGAGCACAAAAGAGAAAACCATCTTTAAGCAAATAAGTTGGAATCTATCTGCTCCACATTTGGGAAGATTTGTCTGATCACAGCAACATAATCCGAAGACTTGGCCTGAGAAGAGATAGAATAACACAATATCATATGGTTGAACTAGATATCGCTTAATGGAAATGATACCCTCTTTCACATCTTCCGAGCCATATAAATTATTAATTTTCAGAAGACATAGACTCGCACCCATATAAATGAATTGACAGATGCAGAAAACTACAACCAATTTGTGATACTCAACTTCTGATCCTTAATGGCTTAATGCATGAGAAGCTTTACAAAATATCTAAGGTTTCTTATGCATTATCATATGTGTATCATTAAACTAACATGCCATATCAAAAAGAAAAACAAAGATAGGAGATTCCACAAGAATTGGATGACAAGTGAGTGACTGAAAACCTTGATTATGGTTAAACTTACACAAGGGTTATTTTCGAGGTAGATAGTGGTAAGCTTCTCTTTGGAGCCCGCAACAGCTTCTGTGATTGCGTCCAGTGATTCTATCTGGTTGTCATTAAGCCATAAATCTTCCAGCCTACAGATTCAAGTAAAGTCAGGATGGAGAAAAATAATCACCAAAAGACAAAAATCGATCTGAAGCAAAGGGAAAAGGTGAAATACTTTGTGAGGGTCTGAATGTCATCAACTGATGTGAGCTTGTTGTTCGACACGTCCAATACACGTAGGTTAACCAAAGCACTCAAGCCTTCCATCTTCGAGATACCATTATGGCTCAGATATAACTCTTCAAGAGCAAAACAGTCCTGCGTACATAATTTTTTTTTAAGCATCAGAAGAAATAAAATGCTGGCATGAGAAATGAGGATATCTACAGACAAGTAAACAATGCACACCTCAAAACCTTGCATAGAGGTCAATCGATTGCTCTGCAAGCTAATCTTTTTTATACATTGGAGCCCACACAGGTTGACAACTTTGATACGGTTTCTTCCGAGCCATAGTTCTTCAAGTTTTGTGAAGTTTTCCATATTTTCCATTACCTGAAACCTCAATGCATTTCATATTCATTGCTGAAACACTATAAAAACGATTAGATAAAATATCGAAGGAGGGGACAAACAAACCCGCAATCTATTAGAGCCCAGTTCAAGAATCTGCAAGTCGTGCAAGTGTTCGATCTCCGCGATCTTGTTAACTTCATTTTTAGACACATAGAGTTCCTTCAGTGTGCTAGAGGCCTTCGATAATCCTTGCAACGAAGTGATTTCGTTGAAAGATACGTCGAAAACCAAAAGCTTTGAGAATATGCTGATATCTGGAACATTTGCGAGCTTGTTGTCTCTGAGAATTAGCTCCTGCATAAGAAAAAATAGTGGAATTTCTATCATGATGATCAATTCTAAGGCCTCTTAGATGAAGAGTCTCATGTATCCATACAACAAGGATTGCAACAGGAAATTAGCTAAACCAATTGGTTCCACGGCCAACAAAAGATTCAGATGCTGAGATAAAAATAACATATTGAATGATTTCACCATTTACAAAGCGCACATAAGATTTCCAAAAAAAAAAAGTGGAGAAATCACCTCGAGATCGGACAAGGCGTCCCAGCGAGACAAAGGCTCGACGGCGGAATCATCAATTAGGTTCTGGCGAAGAGAAAGCTTCTTGAGCGCAGAGAGCTGAGCGATCCTCGCGTCCAATCCCGACAAACGGTTCGCCGTAAGGTCCAGCTCAGTCAGGGTTGGCGGCAACTCGACCGAATCGAGACTGTGGAGCTGACAGCTAGTGAGATCGAGAACATTAGCTGAATCATCATCGATCTCAACCAATGGTTCTTCCTTCTCACTGTTCATGGCCTTTGGTTTCAAGCTCCGGACGACGACGAGCTTCGTAGAGAAGGAGGAACTAGTCTAAGCGAATTTCTCTTACACGCAAAACGTCAACGTTTCAGCTAAAGTTGTAAACTTGTTACCGGGTTGTTTTAATGGGCCGAATGCCCATGAACGCCTCTGCACACGTTGGCCCACGATTCGGTGAAGCCAATAAATTCTCAGAAAATAATATTTGTTAGCATAAAAGCATACGTCTTTTAACCAAATGTAGATTCGAATTTCCAAAATTTGTAATACGAATTTATTCAACTCAAAGTACAATGCGTCGATATTTACAAAGGTAAGAGTCAACTTGGTAGCTATACTCACACAACACAGACAATCACATTGGATCTAACTCTTCACTCTTCGCCATAAGCAGAGCAGTCCATAGTGTATTATCATCTACGCTTAGCTTGGAACACTCTGTTATACCAAATAGAATGCAAAACCATATGAAACAGATCGTATCTCTCAGGTTTAGCATGCCACAGAAAGTGCCTCTGCGCCTTTCTCACCGCCATTTGCATCTTCACGTATTTCTCTTCCGGTATCGACGACAAAATATCTTTCAACCTCGGGATGTCTTTCTCCGCAACGATGACCGAGAACGTGCTCCAATCAAGAACCTCAAAGAAAGGCGGCACAAAGTTGTCGGATATAATCACAGGGACACACTCGTAGAATATCGATTCAACCACCCTCGGGCTGTTCACCTCGAAACCTTTAGGACAAATGCAGTACTTGCTGCTTTTCATCTGCTCTATGTAACTCATCTTGCTCGCCACGCCAAGTGGCATTCTCCCGAAGATCTTCATCTCCGGGTCTTTGTCTTTCCAGTGCTGCAGCAGAATCGGACGCAAGTAACCGTGCATGCTTCCGGCGTAGAAAGCAAGTGTCCGCCTCTGAGACGGCGGTTTCCCACCTAAATCACGAAGCGGATTCTTGGCCGCTCGGACATATGTTTCAGGGAGAGAGACGTCTCTTCCGATCTTGAAATTCGCGGTTATGTCTGCATTGCATAGAGCTTTAATGCAATGCTCCATGTGGTGCCTTGTCTCATATGGTGCCTGTTTAGTGAACAAGGTCAATACTGTTAACCCATTGGCGAAATGATTAGTTCAACTATTCAAGAAAATGCATACCCAATCATGACAGGCGACAAGAAAATGATCAGCTCCACCGGTTCTATTGAAGAAAGGGTACTTGGAACTGATGTGCTCGGTGTATTCTTTAAGAAACTGGCGTAGGTTAGTTCGGTTGTGAGAGTTACGCACATAAAGCGTGTACTCTAGCATCCGTGCACTAAATGGCATGTAGTACAAGTGAGCCCTTCTTGGGTCCTTCACAGTGTACTGCTTGTTTCCTTCCATCAACTTCATGAACCATCCCTCTGATGCATACAATCCCTTGAGTATCGGAGTGTGGAAAATGGGTCGGCTTCCTTCCTTGTATACATAAATCTTGAGTGTCCGTTCCATAAGGTCATAACTCCTGAGGCATATAACTAAACTGGGTACGTCAAGATTACCTTTTATACCAAAAACAACAAAACAGATCAAATACTGTGAACTAAACATATATTATATATATGAATTAAACAGATCAAAACTATCTCAACTTTTGACCATATGATACAGATTTTACAATGTAGTACTAAACTTTCATCTACATAGGAGTGTATACAATTGATCTTTTTCATTACCAGCATACATAGTTGAGAATTAAGTCTATATTCTGCAATTTTACCTTTTAAACATGGAAACATTTCGGAATATAGGAGGGTAGAGTTCTCGTTCAATTGTCGTAACAGGAGCATTCTCTATCTCCTTTCTTGCAGCCAATATTTCCTCATCTCTCTTAGAAGACCAACGTGGTCGCTACATTGGAAGCGATATTCTCTCAATTGCGTAATAACTAGAGTAACACTGGTAAAATGAAAACTAAAAGGACAGCTGCACACATACCATTGCGCGTGAAGATCTGCGGTGCCTTGCTAAAATCTGATTCATCTCATCGAATGTTGTCACAGTTTTTGGTGGGAGGTCACACCGCATCCGCTTCTTCTTCTTACTTACTTGCTTAGTAACAAGCAAGGAGCTATTTCCCAAAACAGGAGGAGATATGGAGGAGCCTGTACTTAACTTAGAGCTCTTCACCTTCTTCTTGATTTGCAACGACACATTTTGCAATACTGTTTTCTCTGATGGAAAAAGAGTGTCACTTTCACTACTTCCAGCCACATGTTTGATGATGACACTATCCTTTGCATCTTCAAAGCTCTCGAAATCAACACTGTCATCAAACCCTTCATCGTCCTCTGACTCATTCCTAAGATCAGAACCTGAAACATACCCATTTTTCTCCAAGACATGAAGCCTCGAGCCTGCAGAAACCTCAGAAACGTTAACCGCAAGTGTGTTTCTAAGAAGAACGTTTTGTGATGGATTGTTCTCATTGGGCAGTTTAAGTCTTCTGCCATCAGGCAACACATATCTTCCAAATGAAAGTAACAAGTAGATATGAGCAAGAGCCATAATCCCAACCAAAACAGCCCATTTCTGCTTTCCACTTCGGGAACATTTTCGAAGCTCAGATCTAATCTCCATGAGAGGAATTCACACAGATTGTACAGCGAGCTTCAGATTCAAGAGAACGAAAAGTTGCTAAAAAGGGATTTTAGGAAGGAATGAAATTCAAGAAACCCGGAGTGAATTAGTCATGGAGATGATGGAGCTGGAGAGGCACCGACGGTAGAATTTTCAGACAACTCCGATCCAAGTGAAGTGGCTGTAATTTGGTCGTCTTGTCTGGTTGACGAACCTTTGACCGAAACAAAATGAAGGGCTAAATGGCTAATAATGGAGGACTAAAATAAGTTTGCCAAACCGAAGCAAACCGCAGACGGTGGTAAGAATACCAAACCGAACCGAAATGGAAATTTGCCAAAACTGTACCATTTAAATTCAGTCGGTTTGTTCTGCTAAAGCTGAACCAACCAGAACCACCAGCTCTGCCGTGTTCATCATTGAGCTGAGCTGCGCCAGTGACCAGCAAAATACGTAGGAGAGTGAAGCAATTTCCCCAGCTACGGGCATGTGCCTGTGCGAATCTTGTTATCAAATCCTAATTCAACCATAGCCATGAAGCTGCTTGCAGGAGCTTCCTCGTTTGTTCACGGATCCTACCTCCTCGTCATTTTACTCTCCGTTTTTCTCTTCTGGCTCCGTCCCCAGCAACAAAATCTCAATCCACAGAACGTAACTCGTTCGGAGTCTGAGATTGAAACGCAGACCAACTACATAATCCGATTTAAGCAGTACAAGCCGGCGGAAAATCATCGAATTTACCTCGAATCGAAGGTCCGATCCGGTGGTTGGGGGTGGATCGAGAGGAATAACCCGGCCGCGAAATATCCGACTGACTTTGGTGTTCTATGGATCGAAGAAAGTGGGAAAGAGGGCGTGGTTGGAGAGATTGAGGGGCTAGAGATGGTGAAAGACGTGAACGTTGAGCTCAGGTATCAGAGAGTTTTGCTTGGAGGATCTTTTCCCGACGGGAAGAAACGTCCGGGAAAGATCTTTACTTCCACGTCTTTCGAAGAAGGAGCTGATCACTCTGCTAAGGCGGCCACAAGTAACACAACGTTAAATTGGAGACGACAGCTTCTCGGTCAGGTGAGTGACGTTAAATTGGAATGCAGACACAAAAGTTCTTGAGTAAGTGAGCTCTTTTACAAGTTACACTTCTTTTTTATTTTGCAGAAGACTCAAGTCACGTCCATGTTTGGAGCAGATGTTCTCTGGAAGAAGGGATACACCGGTGCGAAAGTCAAAATGGCCATATTTGATACCGGAATAAGATCTGACCACCCCCATTTCCGTAACATCAAGGTACCAGTATTTGGAGAAGAGATAAAAAAACCATCGTATTTGTCAAAGATTTCGGATAGCTGCTAGTTGTCTGTCATCTTCTACTTGTCTGGTTAAGCTCTAAAGCTGGTATTGACGCAGTAACTTTCAGGAGCGTACAAATTGGACAAATGAGGACACTTTGAATGACAACCTGGGCCATGGGACATTTGTTGCTGGTGTTATTGCTGGTCGCAATTCAGAATGCCTTGGTTTTGCCTCAGACACGGAAATCTATGCTTTCCGAGTGTTCACAGATGCCCAGGTAATGCATGATCACGCAGCAGATACATCTACCTATGTAGCAACGTTGACTAAACTCAGTCACTCATGACCCAATGACACTGATATTGGTTATATAGACCTACACGCTGATCTTTTGTTTTCACGACAGTATAACTGACGGCTGTATATTTGATACTCCTCCCATACAAGTTTTCCCGGATATGCAAGTTTATCTTTATCAAATAGGTTATGAGAAGTTTGCGCTCAGCTTGTTGCAGGTATCATACACCTCATGGTTTCTTGATGCTTTCAACTATGCCATAGCAACAGATATGGATGTATTGAATTTGAGCATTGGGGGACCGGATTACCTGGATCTGCCTTTTGTAGAGAAGGTAATGGTTCCTTAATCTCTTGGTTGAAGTTTGCATTATCCTGTTGAGTCAAGTGGTGGAGTGTTTCTTTCTAGAATATATAAACAGTAGTGTGTTTCTGAGGCGCTGATTATCTTCGAACAGGTGTGGGAAATAACAGCCAGCAATATCATTATGGTGTCTGCAATTGGAAATGATGGGCCACTTTACGGAACGTTAAATAATCCAGCTGACCAGAGTGATGTCATAGGTGTCGGCGGTATTGACTATGATGATCACATAGCTTCATTTTCATCTCGTGGCATGAGCACCTGGGAGATTCCTCATGGGTAATGTATTTCGTTGATGCTTCTACATTCCTGTTTTAGGAACCCCAATAGCATAGAGATACAATACGCTTGTTTTCATGCAAATCCCAACTAAGTTTATTTTGCTTACAGATATGGCCGTGTCAAACCAGATGTGGTTGCATATGGGCGTGACATTATGGGATCCAAGATCAGCACTGGTTGTAAAAGCTTGTCTGGAACAAGTGTGGCTAGTCCTGTTGTTGCTGGTATTGTTTGCCTGCTTGTAAGTGTTATTCCTGAAACTAGAAGGAAGGATCTTCTCAATCCAGCAAGCATGAAGCAGGCGTTGGTCGAAGGTGCTGCTAAGCTTTCAGGTCCTAATATGTATGAGCAAGGTGCAGGAAGAGTTGATCTGTAAGTTAACTTACCCATATCGGTAATCACCATTGGATTATTTCTTTTTATTTCGATCCTATTTCATTAAATTTTTTATGTCTCTAATTTTTGGACTCTTTGTCAGATTAGAATCATATGAAATTCTAAAGAGCTACCACCCCCGAGCCAGCATTTTCCCGAGCATTCTTGATTATAATGATTGTCCATATTCCTGGCCCTTTTGTCGTCAGCCATTGTATGCGGGTGCTATGCCTGTCATCTTCAACACGACAATTCTAAATGGTATGGGTGTCATTGGCTATATTGAAAGTCCACCGACATGGCATCCTGCAAACGAGGAAGGAAATCTTCTGAGCATTCACTTTAAGTACCCAAATGTCATATGGCCTTGGACTGGTTATCTAGCTTTACACATGCAGATCAAGGAAGAAGGTGCACAGTTCTCTGGTGAAATAGAGGGCAACGTAACTGTGATAGTATATAGCCCAGCAGCACATGGAGAAAGTGGGCCTAGAAGAAGTACTTGTTCTCTTCAGTTGAAACTGAAAGTGATCCCCACTCCACCACGAGCGAAACGTGTTTTGTGGGATCAATTTCACAGCATCAAATATCCTCCAGGTTATATTCCAAGAGACTCTTTGGATGTCCGCAATGACATTCTTGATTGGCATGGTGATCATCTGCATACAAACTTTCACATCATGTACAACATGTTACGTGATGCTGGGTACTATATCGAGACGCTTGGTTCTCCCCTTACGTGTTTCGATGCTCAGCAATATGGAACTCTTTTGATGGTTGACCTTGAAGATGAATACTTCCCAGAAGAAATTGAAAAACTCAGAGATGACGTTATGCATACAGGACTGGGTCTGGTTGTGTTTGCTGAGTGGTATAATGTCGATACCATGGTGAAAATGAGATTCTTCGATGACAACACACGGAGTTGGTGGACTCCGGTCACTGGAGGTGCAAATATTCCCGCACTTAATAACCTTCTTGCATCATTTGGGATTGCGTTTGGTGACAAAATTCTGAATGGGGATTTCAGTATCGACGGTGAGCAGAGTCGATATGCATCTGGAACAAATATAGCCAGGTTTCCAGCTGGCGGGTTTTTGCACAGTTTTCCTCTACTGGACAGCTCTGAGAGTGGTGCTACACAGAATCTACTGCTAACTGGGTCATCGAAGGTAATGAGAAGCCACTTCTCTTTGCTTGTAACTGTGCCTTGCATTTTCTTTTATTGAATTTCAGAGAGTTGATAATGCGGTTCTGTTGACAGGAAGATCCTTCTGTTCTTGGGCTTTTGGATATTGGTGAAGGTCGAGTTGGTGTTTATGGAGACTCGAATTGCCTGGACAGTAGCCACATGGTCACCAACTGCTACTGGCTCCTGAAGAAAATGCTAGATTATACAAGTTCAAATATCAAAGACCGTGTACTCTTCTCAAAGTTCTCAAAGAGATATTCACCGTTAATCACAGACGAGAAGCAACTGCCATCTCGAAGAACTGATGTAAATTTTTCAACGTACTCATCTGTGATCGGAAAGGAGCTAATCTGTGAGAGTGACTCAAGATTTGAAGTGTGGGGGACCAAAGGATATAACTTACATGTCAGAGGAAGGAACCGTAGATTGCCCGGATATCATGGCATTGATTTGGGCCGGGGCTTGAATTCCACAGTGGAGACTACAAGACCAACTCGTTGGAGACCAGCCAGGGAAGGTAGCGAGCTTGGTTCTTCCAGGAGCAAGTATCTGGGAGGCCTTTTCAATAGAGACGAGGTATTTAAACCATGTTAGCTTCTTAGTTTTTTAAAATCAATTTTGAAGGAACCAGAAAGTTTATGTTATCTTGCTCTTAATTTGCAGATTGACATGCCATTTCTTGTTGCTACTCGATGGATCGTACCTGCTGGTGTTGCGGCTAGTGGTAATATACTCAACCTTTCCTTTTTAAAGATGTTCAAGCCTGCTTAGAACGGCCTTTTATTGGGTGATCAAATAGGGTGATTAATATCAAACTTTTCCGGTTTGTGTTGTAGGAGTTCTAGTGCTAATAGGCATTTGGAGAATCCGGCAGAAGAGGCGTAGGCGGAGAAGAGCGTCTGGGTCTAATCGATTAGCCTAAGCATATAGCCGTGTCGATTTTGCCTGCGTAGAGCCAGATACCCATTTAATTCTTTTTAGTTTTTTTACTGTCATCTACTGACCACAGAATGTAGTTTCTCTTTAACGTTTCGTCAGCTGGCAATTTTGTTTTTAGGAAATCAATTTCCAAAAACTTTACTTCAAAAAGCAAAATATCTATGAAGAAATTATAATTCAATGCAATGATTCATTGGTTCCCTTCCCACCTCCTAGGGTGGATATTAAGAAATGCATAACCAAAATTAGCAGGAAAAAAAAATAGGTATTGTAGGAGTTTTCGCAGATACTGTAAGTAGGTGTAATTTATCGCATATGTTTAGGAAAAAACAATGCGCGTATTTTTTGAAATAGCATGTCATGAATTTGAAATTCAGTGGAACTCATCCTACGTAGGACCTATTATTATTCTACAAAACTTCCATTACTGAACCTTAAAACTGATTGAAAACCCTTTTTTAGTTTAAATGCATCCTACGTACCCAAGAATAGAGTGAATTTGAAATTCAAATAGTGGCCAGGAACCAGGCTTAGCCTCAAATAGGACGAGGCTGATATGGTCCCCTACCGGCCAGGCCACTACTCCCAAACCTTACTTTTACGTAAAAATTGGGCAATTAGATTAGCCAATACGCATTCACTTCCATATTATCTGACCTTTTTCTCCATCTTTTTTGTAGAAACAGAATTCCTTGTCTTTAAATTGCATTTAGAATGTCAGCTTTATCATCTGAAATTTAACCAACAAAAAAATTTCCCCTTGTGTTTTGTTATCTTCGACATAAAGTCATAAATAAACAAAATAATTTACCAAGATAATGTTTCAAAACTATTGGTTTAAGAGTTCGTTTTTTAAGACTTTAGTTACGTAGACAATTATTGTTTTTTATAAATATATCAACTATATATGTCACATATATTACTGACATATATAGTAAGAAGAATTGAGGTAGCACTCGTACTAGTGGTGTAGGAACAAAAATTCTTAAACAACGTAGTTGAACCCACAGACTAACGTTCATTTATTTCTATTCTTGTACCGGGTACCGTAGCCCTTCCATAGTTGGTGATTTTCATTGTAAAATTATGCAAATTTACAATTTTTTCAGTTTATACAACTATTTCCCTAGAAGTGACGCAAGAAATGTGCATCGGAATAGCAAGAAATAAACACATCTGATTTTTTTCTGTAGTGAATATGTTTAAATTTAGTCCTCATTTTATTATTTAAATTTAGTCTTCATTTTATTAACAAAAGCTGAACCCAAAGTCATGACGAATATGTTTAAGTGCACAACAGTCTAAATACCCAAAGTCATGACGGATGGAATGTTTTCCTTTCCAACAAACTATTGAGGTTGAATTAAATATAATTAGTTTATTGGTAAATGTTTATTTTTTTCTTTTCTTTTTTCTTTGTGTGGTAAAAAAGTCAATGTTATCTTACTAATAAATTGACTTTCAGTGATCGTCGTGCATCATTTACCTTTCTGTATTAGCTTTCATTTTCAATCATTTAATTCGAATTGCGTTGCCTTTTTGAATAAAACGATCACACTCGTGATTCAATAACCGATGCACGAATTCCGGGGAGAAATTAGGAATGTTAAATAAATTATTAGGAACTTTTGCAACTTTAACGAAAGTTTTACTATATAGACTGTATAAAGTATAGACTCGTTAAATACATAAACTGGCTATTATATAGTGTTTCACTAAAAAAAAAAACTATAATACACAAACAAAAACTTAAACTGTAACAATAATGAAAAAAAAAAAAACATACAACATAATAAAATATAGAAGATAAAAATGAAAACTGTTGAGAAGAACTTTACATATCACAAATTTTTTTTTTTTTTCAAATTGCCTGGTAATGAGGAATTCGAAAAGCTGATGAGAACTGACTTTTGCTAGATGACAAGCGTTACAAAACACAGTTTATGACTTTATGTCACACAGAATTCAAAAATAAAACATTTTAAATTAGTTTAAAAACGAGCAAAGAAAGGTCAAGCGTCTCTATAGGTAAAATAAAAACAGAAAGAAAAGAGCAAACAGGAAATTCCAATGGTATATTTTTTGTGTCAGCTATTCGAATAGTTTTAGTTAAAGACGACAAAGAAATGACAAAAGACATTGCAGAACACTTATCAAAAAAAAAAAAAAGACATTGCAGAAAGAGTAAACGTAAAAAGTTGTAATCATTAAATTATCATTAATATTACGAAGTATGCAAACCAGAACAAGAAAGAAAATTGAAAAGAGAATTTATCTCTCCTTCCCTCAAAAGTCTTCTATATGACACCTTTAATACATCTTCTTCAATAGTCCGTTTCCCTCTCTTTATCTCTCTCTCTCCCTCTCTGCATTGATATTCTCTAAGTCTAACATGGAGAAAAGAATGAGGCTCCGGGTTCCTAGTATAATCCGGTCATCTCTCAGCTCTTGCCGGCCACGAGATCTATTCGACGTCGTCGAGACTTGTGCTGTTACAAGTCAGACAACCTCTTCCGAGAGATTCTTCGTTACCGAAGTCAAAACCAAAACTCCAAGCAGAAGCAGTCACAGACCAAAGTCTTATGGTTTCTCTGCGTCACCGATATTCCCTCCAAACCCTTTCTACGAAGAAAGCCGTTCGTTTCGAGATTTAAGAAAGAATATCAAGACAAAGAGGAAGCAGAGATCATCGCAGTTTGGTTCCGATTCTCTCGTTGCCTCACGTTTTAAGTCTAGTGGGTCTTGGTGCTGGTCTTGTAGCGAAGAAGAAAGTGACGATACAGATACACTCTTTTCTTCGAGAAGCTTCTCCTCGGACTCTTCGAAGGCGGAGAGTTTTGCGGTGGTGAAGAAGTCGGACGATCCGTACGAGGATTTCAGGACGTCAATGGTGGAGATGATTGTTGAGAGACAGATATTTGCAGCGGCTGATCTACAACAGCTTCTTCAGTGTTTTCTATCGTTAAACTCTCGTCAACACCACAGGGTTATTGTCCAAGTCTTCTTAGAAATTTATGCCACTTTGTTCTCTCCCTAATTTAGATCTCTCTCTCTCTCTCTCTCCTTTTAACATCCTTCAGTAAAGTTACTATTGTTCAACCTAAATCTTGCTAGATTTAGTGTTTGATTCCTATTTTCGACTAGATCTTTGCTTCTCCCTTTAAGCTTTGTTTTAGCCTTTCTCTGTATTTTTGTTTTTTTGTTGTTGTAATGTAATACTTTATTCAATAACAACAACAAAAAAAACTTTTTACAATCAGTGTTCCAGTTTTTCAATCAGTTTAGACGCCGAAAGAGTCTTGGGATCAAATTGTGTTTAACTCCGAATGAAATTAAACTAACATTCCTACAAAACAGTTTCTTGATCTTTGTCCACAAAAAAAAAAAAAGATTCTTCAACAACTATCTACCCTTTATTCATTATGCTCTGTTTTCAGCTATCCCTAACGAGGACTAAAATTATAGAAACTAACAATAATGGTCTTCTACCAATTATTCGACTAGAAAAAACATATAAAAAATGACTTATGGCTAAAAACATCTAAAATCTTAATAGAAAATTAAAGAAAATCAAACTTGATCTAGCTCTGAGATAGCCCTCCGATTCACACCAGTTCCCTTGATGCTATCTTCATCATGGCTTATGGGTTGGTACCACTTGGCAAAGACCAAATAAAACACGAAATCGATGGCAGCCAATACGGCAATCAGAAAATAAAACCGATCCATATGACCTTCGTTGAGATCTTCCGGTATCCACCCGTGGCTCTTACCTCTCTTGGTTATGACCATAACAATATTCACCATCAAACTGCTCACGTAGTTACCTAACGCCATCGAAGCCATGCACAACGAGCTTCCTAAGTTCTTTAAACCATCTGGTGCTTGTCCGTTGAAGAACTCTAACTGTCCAACGTACATAAACACCTCACTCGCTCCCACCAGCACGTACTGTGGTATTTGCCACAAAATGGAGAGCTCACTCTCCTTTTGACCCGGGACTATTCGTCTCAGCCGTTGGATCTCTGTTAATCCTGCGGCTACCATTGCCATTATCCCTATGATCAGACCTATCCCCATCCGCATAAGTTCCGTGGGTCTCACGTATGGAAATATGACGTGGCGGTATATTCCGGTTGATACTAAGACGCTGCATATGTCGAAGACCGACATGCTCGCCGCCGGGACGTGGAATTTTCCGATATACGCATCCATCACATCGCCTTGCTCAACGAACAGAGAAGCCATTTGTGTGAAGATCACTGAGTAGATTATAGTGCATAGCCATATTGGGAGCATTTTCATCACACATTTTGCTTCTTCTACTTGAGTTACACTGCACAACCTCCACGCATTGATCCTTGTCCCGTTCCTATATTATACTTTGTTCCCATAAGTTGAAAAGATAACCACTGTCTGAAGTATGTGTTGGTTAGGTTTAGTTTATTACCTGTCATGCTCTGTGATCACTGCTGCTCTATCCAAGAATGCAAACTTGGTACTGTGGAATATCTTTCTACTTCCTTTGATGGCGGATTCAGGGCCTTCGACTTCGTACAGCTCCTGGTGGTTTTCCGGTCTAACAACGCTCCACTTCCGAGCTGTGGCCACGAACACCTGCGCCACACGTGGCAACGGGTTCCCACAAGGCTTGACGTAACGATAACGTCTTGTTGGGGCAAGAAACGCACACAATGCGATGATAGCGGAGCCTAGTGACACCAAGAAGCCTTCAGTCCACAAACCATTATCCTCGAAATAAACAAGGATCGTGTTCGAAAAGAGAGATCCGACGTTGAGTGCAAAGTAGAAGTAGCTGAAAAATGCAGCTTTGGAGTTTTTATCATTTTCACCAAACTGATCCGCACCGAAAGTAGCCAGCGTTGGCTGGTGACCTCCGTATCCAAAGGCTACTAGATAAACGGATAAGTAAAAGATACCAACGCCGAGGGAAGAAGGAGGGTTGCAGATAAGGTCTCCATCGCCACAACCTCGAGGTTTGATCAAGAAGAACCAAGAAGTGAAAGAGAGGAGGCCCACGCCGAGGACGAAGATGACTTGGAAGATAGTGCATGTCAAGTAACGACCCCAATAGGAGTCGCTAAGAAATGCACCAACGAGTGAAAACATGTAAACTGTTCCTGTCCACTTGCTTACGTTGTTGGCAGCCTCTGCATTGCCTTGTCCCAAAACACGTGTTAGGAACAGCACCAAGTTTACACCCACCCCGAAGAAGGCCAACGTCGCTAACCCTTGATTTCCTGTTTAAATGGTGAAATTTTTGTAAGACATACTGATTAAACTAATCCAAATTATGTAAGCTATGTATACAGTATACTATATATGTTGAGAAGGCAAAGTGTATACCTAGCAAAATGATTGCGTTTGTCCAACCATTATTCTCCTTGATCGTCTTCTTCTTAGTGTCAGAATCGTTAGACTTAAGAGACACGACACTTTGATCATCTTGAACCTCTACCACTTCACCAACTTCCAAATCTTCATCTCTCTCCCGCTCCTTTAAATATAATTAATGTTTCCCATTCAAATTAAACATGTCTATTTATATCCCAAAACATTTAGCTATTGATATTCATTAGAGTCTGAGTTTACATACATTTAGCGGATCAACGTAGCCATTGTTTCTCGGATCCATAGCGGCCATTTAAGGTATCTGTACGAGGTTAACATGTGACTATTAGAACAATAACACAAAGTAGAAACCTTAAACAAAGTAGGCGTATTAACTATTAAGCTTGCCAAATTCCAAATCCACAATTGAAAAGAACGGAAAAAGTATATTTGATATGCATGCATGTGGTAAGCAAAAAGTTGTTCATCCCCTAAAACAATTAGATCATGTATTATTAGTGTATTAAAAATATAACCTTTTACGCAGAATCTCCGGCGAAGGAGACGAAGTTGTGCCGAGAATCAGAATTGGCCGAGGAACCACTTTCGATGTAGGAAAATCGAAGACGCCTTTTGTCATTTATGGTTGAAGGATTAGTGTTTTGTAAATTTCTGGCGTTTGATCAACCTGGAAGGAAGTCTTTTACTAAGATAAACAGAGAGCCAGGTATATCTAACAAGTAACAATAATGGTAAGCCAAGAGTGAAGAAGCTTTCTTTTTCTTTCTTTCTTATATAGATTTACATGTTTATAAAATAAAGATATTTTATTTGTTTTCGTTTGGGTTGTTACGGTTTCCGAAATTATTAAAGTTTGTTTTTAAGATGATCACAACAAACCTCCTTTATAAAAGGGTAGTTACCGATAATATATGACCAGTGAGAAGCTAATCTAGTCGTTTACCGATTCTAAACTAAGGTTGACCATCCAACTTCTTCTTTCCAAGTAAAAAAAAAAAAAAAAAAAATGTTTTTCATCATTAATGGAATATATATTGATCACAAGATTACTCCTAAAGGAAAGGAGTTTTGTTAGCTTTGGGAAAATTGACCCAAGTTATTGGCAGAAAAAGGAGGATTTGATTGAGTCAAGGTCCAACAGAAGAAGCAAACATTTCTTAATAAGACAATGATGTGACATACCATGGATTTGAATTTATTTTACAACGTAAAAAAAAACGTCAGTAGTATAATATATGATCGTAAAATAAGTATCAGAATCGAACGGAAAAAAGTTCAAAAAAATACTACAAAAAACAAAAAAATTAAATTAAATATTTGAGTGGATGTGTACATATATATATTCGCCGAAAAATGATTTTCTTTGGGATTAGATAAAATCATCGGAGAACCATTTACATGTTTACAAATAATTTTTTTAACTAAGATGATAAACTTAAATTAAGGACAACAATTTTTTTAAAATATGGAAAATTTTCTAAATATTTATTTTCTTTTGATTTACTAACGTAAACAATGGGACAAATGTGGCCAGTTTCTTGAGGCCCAAACAAAATATGGACTTTGCCAGCTTTGAGGCTATGTTTAGGGTTGGGCTATAATAAAACATCTTTCAATCTTCAGCACAAATTCATTCAACTCCATTCACCCGATTGCAAGGATCTGGATTATGGGAGTACTAACATGTTAACCAAATTTAATTCAATGCTAAACTACTCAATTTACATACGAATACGATTAGAAAGACAACAGAGCTTAAACCTTTTTTAATATATAAGTATAGATCGGCTCTTTGTTTTGTGTTTTGTGGGGAATGTCGTGGGTTATAATGCCGGTTTAACCAAAACCATCGCAAAACACAAAAGAAGTTTTCATTTCTCTGAAAATGTCGTCGTCAAACGTTATAGTGGAATCGTGCAAAGTTGATTCCGAGGAAGGCGTGAGTCTTCACACCAGAATCTTCAAACCCAGAGACGCCGACGATGGAAATCGTCTGGTAATCGTTTTGGTACACCCGTTCTCGCTCTTGGGTGGTTGTCAGGCTCTGCTCAGAGGCATAGCTTCTGAGTTGGCCTGTAAGGGTTACACGGCTGTCACTTTCGATACAAGAGGCGCCGGAAAATCCACCGGCAGAGCTACTCTTACGGGCTTTTCCGAGGTCAAGGATGTGATCGCTGTCTCTCGGTGGCTTTCTCAGAATCTCGGTGCTGATAGGATCCTGCTCGTGGGCTCTTCCGCCGGTAAGGTTCTATGCATTCAGATTTTTTTCTTTCCCCATTTCGTTATTGTTGATCTGATTTAGTTCGATTTTGATTTTGCCTATCTAGTGTGATTTCATCTATCTGCTTGGAAGTTGAATCTGATGCTATGATATTTCGAATTCAATTTATGGATTTCATCTATGATATTTTGAGGGTATTGCGTTCTCTATAAATGAGATTTCGAGCTGTATTTGATCTGTTTGGTTTCTGTGATTTGACCCTTTCGCTCCGTATTAAGCTCTCACTAGTCATTTACCATGGAATGATGAGAGAATGATTGGTTGTACTTGTATGTTCTTTTGTGTAAATTAAGCATTTTTCTTGTTCCTATTTGGTGTTAGTTCACATGAGAATGGATCTCGTCTTGGGTTTGAGTCTAGATGGATAAACTCTAGGGAGTGTACATGAGAATGGAACAGGAAAGAGTTCAATTTACTTTGGAAAGAAGAATGTTAGCATTGTTCTAGCTTTTGAACAGATTCAATGTAGAATGTCAGGATGATTTTGGGGTAGAGAGTGGAGACTATATTAGATGTTACAGTTTCTCTCTCTGTCGGGTGAGAAAGGAAACTTTCGTTTTGTTCTTCTTTTAGATAACTCTGATTCTTGTTTGTGTCATGATTCTGCTTGAAGCCCCTTGTACACCTGCATAACTGCTATTGATATGATCATATGAATCTTCTTAGGAGTTTGTTAAAGACTATATATAAAAGCATCAGTTTTAGTTTGTTGATAAACTTGCAACTTTTATGTGTCTTTGTCACACATGTTGCATCTCCTTGCAGTCATCTTACCCTCCCTTTTTATGTGATTATATAGCCTTGTGATTTTCCATTGTGTTAGATATTGGATTGTTTTACTTTTTTTCTTTATTTCTTGCTGAAGTTAAAGAGTCTATTGCAGGTGCGCCAATCGCAGGATCAGCGGTGGATCAAATAGAGCAAGTGGTGGGATATGTGAGTTTGGGATACCCATTTGGGCTAATGGCCTCGGTTCTCTTTGGGCGGCACCACAAGGCCATTCTCTCGTCCCCTAAACCCAAACTCTTCGTCATGGGAACACAAGACGGCTTCACTAGCGTTTCCCAGCTCAAGAAGAAGCTGAAATCTGCAGCAGGACGCACCGAAACACACCTCATTGAAGGCGTTAGCCATTTCCAGATGGAAGGACCTGAATATGATTCTCAGGTGACTGATATCATATGCAACTTTATTTCGTCCATGTAAGATATCATGTGCAACTTCATCATATCCATCATGTTCATGTAAGAATTAGACTTGATTTGTACCACATCATACACAAAGGAGGATATTAGTCTGCATATATTCCAATCTTCATATAGTGCCTAATGGCAGACAACAGATATTATCAAATTTTAAAATGTTGAACATTGGAGCAATTTGATCATCAGTGCCAAATGACAAAGATTGATGACAATTACGAAAATGCCTTCAAGATTCATCTCTTCTCCTTTTTTCAAGTTACCATTAAAATATGGAACGCTTATAAGATAAATTTCTCTAGATTTCTTTATAAATTCTTTCAAATGAATCTCGGAGTTTGATAAAATGAATAACATCTACATAAAAAGCATTCATAGGCGACATCTATGAGAGCACCAATCACACTCAAACCAGTAAGCCAACTACGGAGATGATATAGATAATAGATGATCAAAATAAACCAACATCATATGGATGAATGTTATTAGAAGAAGAAAAGCAGATGAGACTGGGCAGTTTAGTTCCGGTGGCCAACCCCAAAGTGAAACCTTCCGGTGTGTTTGTCGTTAAAGGCATATTCAAGGCGTAGCGGCCCCAACGGGGAATCAACACGCACCCCAAAACCATAACCATAACCACTTCCAGGCTTCAGCCTAGCACCCGCAGGATCACCTAAAGGGCCAAAAATACACAAAGATGAAGGTCATCTGTGAGACTCTAAAGCTTTTTACAAGCATATGGAAATACTTTAGGAGCTTAAAAACGAAAGCCTAGTCTGTACCTGGGACGGTGGCTCCTGATCCCATATCAGTACCATAATCCGTAAAAAGAACACCCTCGACCGGTCCTCTCTGCACATACAAAAAAAAAGCAAGAATGAGAGTCATAATATTCACACCATTGGGAAATGAGATCTTAGATACGTCAGAGAAAAATCCCACCATTGGGAAAGAGACCTCCCCCGAACCAACTACATATGAACGACCAGATCCTACAGCGCCCTCTTCGTAACCTCTTACGCTGTTGGTTCCACCGATGGTGAATGCTTCATGAGGTGAAAAGTTTCCCACCACATGCCCACCAGACAAACTGTTACCATGAACAATGTAAGTTGATAAGCTATATCCAACTTGGGAAATAATGTATTAGAATCCCAAAAGGCAAATAGAGCTTAATGAAACTATATGCTGCAGTGGAGGTTAGCATACCTAAAAAGAAAACGAGCTGGTCCAATGTCTATGCCTTTCCTAGTCCGAGCATTCACTCTATTGAAAAATAACCATTCGGGCAAAACTGGAAGCCCTTGTTCCATGCTGAATGCAAACTGGTATAGAAATACAGATAGAGTTAGGCACAGAATAAAAGAAGGGGAAGATGTTGTCACCAATAGAGGATTCAGACTGACCATCGTTGATCCATGGTCGCCTGAGCCAGTATAAATGCTTTCGAATTTAGCTAGCAAGGTTTCATCATGGGTCTTACCACTACATGAGCAAACATAAAAATAGCATGTATCAGATTCAAATGGCCAGACCAATCACAGCCTACAGTGAGCAAAACCAAAGACATTTCATTCTTTGGAACATATATACCTTGCGGTTAAAGGGCTACTGTAGAAGTCCTTAATGATAGGGTTTCCTTGTTCATCACGAGCACCAGCATGCTGGAACATTAAACATATGTGATTTAATCGCTTTAGCGCCGATATTGCTCTGGATTGCTACAGAACTTGAAAATACTGTGGAGCAGTAGATACCTGAAATATAAGTCCAGCAGTACCATTCCACTTTGGCCTGAATGGTCGACTGTATTCAATACCTGCTGTAACCCGACCAATTGTGAGATTACCATTGTCTGGTTGATTGCCGTGAACAAGATTCCCTGGTGTTCTTGAATTCTAACACAATATGAAGCTAGTTAATCTATTAGTCAAGTTAGCACTCTCATTAAGATAAACAAAAGAGCCAGAACCAGTAAAGGTTTTACCTGAACCATAATAGATCTGGATGTCCTCTTGTCGTCCCCTTCAATCCATGGATCAGTGTAGTTAATACGAAATATAGAGTCAATTTGACCTCTCTCAAGGGAAACGTTAAGCTTCTGGTTTCTTCCAAAAATATTGCGGTGGGAATAAGCAAAGCTGCATGAAATAATTACTTCAATTACACCAGAAATGTCTTTACTTGATAAATAAGCACAGCTTGGGCAAGAATTAAATATGAATCCGTCACAAGTCAAATATACATAATTTCATGTTACAAAAAACAGCAATGCCACACAATTTTACCTTCCAATTAGTCCTGATAGGGGGCCACTCGTGATCCTACAAATAAGAAATGGACAAACTTTACAGTTAAGTTACCAAAGAAAAAAGTGAAACGCTATAAGAAGCAAGCAAACTAAAACTTACCCACTGGATATCCCACCACCAGCGGAAAAGCCTCCACTAGGACGCTCGACACAGTTCATGATCAAATCAACCTTCCCACTATCTAACATTCACAGAAGGAAAAAAAAACATGGATAGATCAATATTTCAGATTCATACACTGTCATAACATATTGTTATTGTGCCTGATGGATAAGGAAGGTATTTACTTTCTCCACTTATGCACAAAGTGAAAATAAAAGCATTAGCTGAAAATCAAGGAATACATTGACTAACCTCCAGCAGGTTGAGGAATAATACTAACATCTTCCATGATTCCCATGGCTAGCACAGTGTCTACATCCCTCTTCCCTTGAAGCATGCTGTAGACCTACAACGATCAAAAGCCAGATTAGGAAATATCTATATGTAGAGGCACATAGCATTTTATATATGCTCATGCATAACAAAGAATAATTAGTCCAAAATTTTCGAAGAAACTTCCAGTTTTTTAATCAACCAAAGAACACAGAGAGTGATCAAGCTTAATACAAAATAGATCTCCAACATATATAGGTATGCAAACAGAAGTGAAATCTAACATAATAATACAGCCTAGGTAAACAATGATGTTTTAGTTAAAACCTTATAATTACATCCAAGCTGAGAGAGTTCAAAAATTACCTGCCCCTTCTTTGTTGTAAGCTGCCGTAGTATTGTCTCAGGACTTGTCTTCCCTTTTGTTGGTTCGCCACTAAACATAGAAGACAATATTATCCAATGAAAATCCTAATGATATAGTTGAAATAAAAGGATTGGCAGTGCCATCCAGAACCACCTGCAATTTGGACCAATATTAATTACATTCAAAAGATAGAGATCGGCACCAGCTTACGTCTTACGATCAAGGAATCGGATGGATATGTTGTTAACCTCTGCTTCAGCAACTTGAAGCCTTACTATACCTCCAGAAAGCGTATCAATATCTGAAACCTGCAACGGCAGGCAACAGAATGACGACTCTAACCACTAAGTAAAAGACTAAATCCAGGATGTAAGAGATTTTTTTGGAAAACTAATCATGGTGTTAAAAGAACACTTACAATTCCGAAAAGACCACGCTCCATGTACCAGCCATTGATAGATGTAATAGCTTCCTCCAGTCTCTTAATATTAATCACTTTCCCTACACAACTTCACACCAACATTTACTAACAATTACCTTATCCAATCACCGAACACAAGGAACCCAACTAACTAGTCTCAATACATTTAACCAAAAGAGCAACTCTAAACGAAATTAATAAGCCCTGGTTCACTCATAGCAATAAGATGTCTGAGAACAGCTTGTGATCATGCATTGCGAAATCCATTTTACCCTCAAAGAGGTATATAGATGAACTGAACGATTGAGTACATTACAGAAGAAAAACAACAAGCCAAATTTAGAGGATGCGTACCAAATCCATCTCGGAAAGCTTCCTGTATGAACTTCGAAGGAAGAACATTTGCGTTTTCACAGACTAACCCATTAAATTCTTGGTTTGGTTCTACCTTGTGACAAGAAAACAAGAATTATTCGTAGCCCATAACATGAAAAGAGACCCTTTTTTCCGATAATTCAAACGGAGGATATACCTGAAACATCAGTCGGATTCCGTCGCGTGTATCAACAGCAACAGGCGTACAAGAGCAGAAGTAGCCACTTTCTATAATCCTATGAACATCCTCCTGAACCTCGCGAATGGTCAACGCTGAATTGGCTCGACAAGCCTTCAACGCGGCCAACGCCTCCATTTCCAAATCCTTCCTCTCGAGCTCCTCGCCATCTTTTGTTCTTACTAACACCTCGCTAATCAGAACTCGCTCCTCCGCGTTTCGACTCACCGAATGACCCTTCTGCAGCTGCTGCTGTATCACATCCTTCCCCTCCACTGACTGAGTCGACTCGCTAGGCCTACTTAGAGACAAAGAGGCGCAGCAAAGCAGAGGCGAGTGTAGCCCAGAGGTTATCTCATTATGCTCAGCTCCTGAGTCAGACCCAATCGATTGAGTGGATTGGATAAGGGATAGTGATACTGAGGAGAGAAGCGAAGACTTCCCAACCATAAGCTGAGTGACTGAATTGAGCATCTGAGTCGGTGTGTTAGCACGAAGAACCGAACGGGTTTGGCTAAGACGTGGAGGAGTGTTGTTGCGATTCTTCAGCGATTCAAGCATTCGTGTAAGCGAGTGCCGGGTAGTTGAGAGCTGAGAGACTAAGTTTTTAGAGCAGGATTGGAGATTGGCTAGGAAGGAGTGCTCGTGAGGAGACGAATGGATTCTGATAGAAGATGAAGAGAAGTGAACATCATCGTGTCCATGCATTGTAATCGTACTCGACGAGAAATTGAGGAAATGACAGAAACAAGAAGAACAGCTAGGGTTTTGATTCAGAGAAGGAGATTTTTATTTTTGGTTCAAAAGCCGGAGAAGAAGAATGTGAAAATAAGCCTATAAAAATAACATTTGACCGACGTCAAAAAAAAAAAAAAAAAATTAAATAAAATAACATTTGACCTAAAAAAACATAACTACGAATTAGCCACAAATTCTTCTCTATTTTGCAACAAAAAAATAAAAATAACGACCGATTAAATTTTTATTGGTTTTTAATTTAACATTGAATAATATTCAATCAGTAGTTATTTAAATATATAATTTAATTATTATTTTTTTGGATTGTGGTCGATTTGACATGCTCTTCGAATTGGATAACTGTTCAATTGGTTACTTATATATAAATTGCTTCAATTTGGACTACAAGTGCTGTTTTCATATTTTTTATGTGAAATTTTTACACTTATCTTTGAACGTCAGAATTGAAATGAGATCTTAGTCGATATTATTGTTTTTTAAAAATGATGGCAAAGATGCTACAAGTGCTGTTCAATTACTTAAAGTTCCTTGGATTTTAACTTAGTCGATATTGTTGTTTAAGTTTTTAATTAAAGAGAATGAACGTGAAAAGGAAATCCTTTTACAGAAAAAGAAAAGAAAAAAGAATGAATGTATATGCATGTGTGTGCGCAGATTGTATGTAAATTTGCTGCTGTTTAAAAAGTTACAAATTTATCGCTACTAGAAAACGTCACCAATTTTTTTTTGGCTATTAGAACGAATTATTCAAGAGCTTTACATCCTTTAATTATACTCCAATTTATTAATAAGTGCAGTTAGTGAAAAAAGATCACGTAAACGAATTGTGAGCGTAAGTTGGAAGCTATGGCTATGGTTTGGAGAAAAAAGTTTCAGATGTTCAAAGCCTTTTTAAGATTAAGAAAAGGTTAAGCAATCAAAGATTTGAATTTTCTTGGTATTGTTTGTTTGCGCGTGATTTTTTTTTTTTTTTAGCAACTTTTCATTATACCAAACTTATAAACGGATTACAACAGTAAAAAAGTAAAAAAGTAAAAAAGCTATAAAGCTGAAAACTCTTTGCCAAACAATAGAACCAGCTTGATGCAGAAATGAAATACAAAGCAATATAAAAAGATAGATTACACATTTTAAATCAAAGATTAAGCTTCTTCAAAAGGGATTATAAGATCGTTTTAAAACAATCTAGAGTTCTTTTGCTATTAAAAGCGATAGAACAAGACGAATAGCTCGTGACCACGTCAAAAATCATTTCTTTAAAAAAGTGAGGCAAATTCAGAACTTACGCCGGTAAATTAACAATACTCTAAAACAGCGGGTGTAGGTTTGGAAATATGCCGATAAGTTGGCAATACTCTTGAAACCATTACTAAACGTATACACTACATTTCTTAAGCCACACAAAATTGTTGGAGTTATATAATTGTAGTAGTCATATCACGAAAAAACGTAAACGAAGAACACGTAAATATGAATGCTCTTCAAAATTCTTAAACATCTTTGAAGTAGGACGTTGCTTGATAAAGTATTTAAGCTTTGGGCTTACAATCAATCGTACAAAAAGATTATATGTAGATGTGCAGAATTTCTCTTTTCCGAAGCAGCAAAAACATTTAAAATTGTTAGGCTCGCAAGTCGATGGAAAGCACGGTTCTATATTTATCTTGCTTGCCTCAAGACCATCCATGTTTCTACCTATAATAAAAATCAAATGAAAACTACCGGTAATGGTGAAATATGATTGAAAAAACCTAAAGTACATATGCATATATGCTTACATTCATGAAGACCAAAGAGGCAAAGGAGGACGATGCAAAAGATAGCAAAACTGGATGACGACATTGTGGTGATTCTCTGCTCGCCAAAGAAAAAAAGGGTTTTGCTATCTGATGGTCAAATCCCGGCTACATTTTAAACATATATATGCATAGGAGTTTCTAATTAGTGTTCCTCTTTCGTAAGGGAATCCATAAAAACATTGGACTACTTTTATTTCTAAAAGTCTGTAATTAATAATTTGACTAAATAAAAGACCACTAATTACAGAAAGTTGGACTAGTTTATTGGGTTGATTTCTTTTCTTATAATCAAACACTAGGATTTAACCCGCACAATGTGCGGGACAAATGATTTTTAAAAATTGTAAAAAAATTAATATAATTTTTTGTTGTTTGCATGAAAAAATTAGTAAAATTTCAGAAGTTTATAGATTATAATTAGATTAATGTGGTGACTCGCTATGTTTTATTAGTTAACGAAATATTGGTCGGCATATTCACTTTGTGATAATGTATGTTTTGCAATGTTGTACTAAATTTAGTAATATACTCTAATCATTAAAACATAATAATCTATACTAAAATATGAATGCAAACAAAATTGTTAAATATTAAGACCATAAAACATAAAAGCTGGTAAAAAAGAACATGAGACATGGAGTAATCTAACTCCCTGTTGGACTAGTTTTATTTCTAAAAGTCTGTAATTAATGATTTGACTAAATAAAAGACCACTAATTACAGAAAGTTGGACTAGTTTATTGGGTTGATTTCTTTTCTTATAATTAAACATGTACATACATACATTACCATTATGCTTACTACCGAAACGTATATGTATGGTATGTATATATTATTTTAATATGATTGTAATTAAAATATCAAAAAATCTATATATTAAATTTGTCAAAGTTTTGCTTCCTTTCCTCTATATTTAAAAAAAATTGAGGATATCAAATTTAGTAATTTAATTTTGTTTTTCAAAAGTGTTTTTCAAAAATGTGATACACATAGTAATTAAATAAAATTATGGGTAAACATAATTCTTATTTCATCCCATTTGTAAATTCTCGTTCCTTACGAACTTGTAAATATATAAAGATGCTTAGCTTATCTATAGAGAAGGCAAGTTTAAAAATAACTGAAAAAATCAACAAATGAAAAGTGCTCTTTAAATCGGATGGCAAGCTACGTGCATCTATGTGGTCCTTCAGCTATGTTTTGTAGCAACATTGTAGAGATGTTTTTCGTTCACTTAAAAAAAAAAAAAAAAAAAAAAATTAGAATACATTCGTCTAATCCAATTAAATTCATCTTTAATTTTGATAATGCATTTCTTACATAAGTTACATAAGTTCCTATCAGTGCTATCTTAAGCAATAAGAGAAATTGACGGTGGGATTTTCCTAGATATATGAAGACAAATGGTTGAAAACTCACCCATCAATGAGTTATCTCAGCCACTAAAACTTACATACCAAATATAGTATTGTGTTTTGCACTAACCAAGGCAAGACCATACAAGAGACAAAATTAAAAAAACGAACAACAAAAGAAAAAACAGTTGCTAAATGATTTTCTTCTTCAACGGTAAGAAGAAGTGTGTTGGTTAATTAAGGAGAGACGATATGGATAGAATCACGGTGAAAGCAAAGAGGAAAGAGCTAGGTATATCATGCATGCTCAACACGGAGGTTGGTGCAGTCCTCGCCGTGATTCGTAGACCTACTGCGGAAGGTTACCTTTCTCCGCAAGAAACAGACCACTGTGATTCATCAGTCCAACAATCCTTAAAATCTCTGAGAGCCCTTATCTTCAATCCTCAGCAAGACTGGCGCACCATCGATCCTTCCGTTTACCTCTCTCCTTTTCTTGAAGTTATTCAAAGCGATGAGATCCCGGCTAGCGCCACGGCTGTTGCACTCTCCTCGATATTGAAGATCCTTAAAATAGAGATTTTCGATGAGAAAACTCCTGGTGCTAAAGATGGGATGATTACTATCGTTTCCGGGATCACCAGTTGTCGTCTGGAGAAGACAGATTCTGTGTCGGAAGATGCCGTGATGATGAGGATTCTTCAAGTTTTGATCGGAATCATGAAACATCCAGCCTCGGTCCGTTTGCTTTTACATTTTAACTTTGACAAAATATTTCACTTGAGAATGAAAATGTAATTTTTTTTGGTTTTAATGTTAAATATTAATTCAGGAGTTATTAGAAGATCAAGCGATTTGCACAATCGTCAACACATGTTTCCAAGTGGTACAACAATCATCCGGTAGAGGAGATTTGCTGCAGCGAAATGGAAGATACACAATGCACGAGCTGATTCAGATTATCTTCTCAAGATTACCTGATTTCGAGGTCAGAGGAGACGAAGGTGGTGATGATTCAGAATCTGACACAGACGAAATCGACATGAGCGGAGGATATGGCATTCGATGTTGCATAGACATCTTCCATTTCTTATGTTCGTTGCTTAATGTTGTTGAAGTTGTCGAGAACTCGGAAGGGACAAGCGTCCACACCGCGGACGAAGATGTTCAAATTTTCGCATTGGTTTTGATCAACAGTGCGATTGAGTTAAGCGGTGATGCCATCGGACAACATCCGAAGCTTCTTCGAATGGTTCAAGACGATCTGTTTCACCATTTGATCCATTACGGAGCTTCTTCAAGCCCTCTCGTGCTCTCAATGATCTCTAGTTGTATGCTAAATATCTATCACTTCCTCCGCAAGTAAGTCCTCTGTTTTTAACAATTTTAGGTCTAAATCTTTTTTTTTTGTTTCCTTCTTCTCAACGTAATTTGACAATGTCTGATTAGGTTTACGAGGCTACAGCTTGAAGGTTTCTTCTCCTTCGTGTTGTTGAGAGTCACAGCTTACACCGGTTTCCTTCAGTTACAAGAAGTTGCTCTTGAAGGGCTAATCAACTTTTGTCGACAACCAGCTTTCATAGTTGAAGCATATGTCAACTACGATTGTGATCCGATTTGTAAAAATGTTTTCGAAGAGACCGGGAAAGTTCTGTGCAGACATACCTTCCCTACCTCTGGTCCCTTAACCTCACTTCAAATCCAAGCCTTTGAAGGTCTTGTGATCTTGATTCACAACATTGCAGACAATATGGATCGAGAAGAAGATGAAGGTGATGAAGAAGACTCCAATGCTATTAAGCCAAGCCCTGTTGAGATTCATGAGTATATACCCTTTTGGATAGAGAAGCCAAAAGAGGATTTTGAGACTTGGGTTGATCATATAAGAGTGAGGAAAGCTCAGAAGAGGAAGCTAGCGATCGCTGCGAATCATTTCAACAGAGATGAGAAAAAGGGTTTGGAGTATCTGAAGTATAACCACTTAGTCTCAGACCCTCCTGATCCAATGGCATTAGCTTCGTTTTTCAGATTCACACCGGGTTTGGACAAGACAATGATCGGAGATTACCTCGGAGATCCAGATGAGTTACATCTAAGTGTTCTTAAAAGCTTTACACACACATTTGAGTTCACTGGTATGAATCTTGACACTGCGTTGAGGACATTCTTGGAGTCATTTCGGTTGCCAGGAGAGTCTCAAAAGATTGAGCGTATGATAGAAGCTTTCTCTGAAAGATTCTATGAGCAACAGTCCTCAGAGATCTTTGCAAGTAAAGACACTGTTCACATTTTGTGCTACTCGCTTATCATGCTCAACACGGATCAACATAACCCTCAGGTGAAGAAGAAAATGACAGAAGATGAGTTTATCCGCAACAACAGAGCTATCAACGCAGGGAAAGATCTTCCAAGAGAGTATCTTTCAGAGCTTTTCCAATCCATTTCATCAAACGCTTTCGCTCTATCGACGCATTCAGGTCCGGTTGAAATGAATCCAAACAGATGGATCGAGCTGATGAACAGAACAAAGACGACACAACCTTTCAGTCTCTGCCAGTTTGATCGGAGGATAGGAAGAGATATGTTTGCAACCATTGCAGGTCCATCGATAGCAGCTGTTTCCGCATTCTTTGAGCATTCGGATGATGATGAAGTACTTCATGAATGTGTTGATGCTTTGATCTCTATAGCAAGAGTTGCACAGTACGGTCTTGAAGACATTCTTGATGAGCTCATCGCTTCCTTTTGTAAATTCACAACGCTGTTAAACCCTTACACCACACCAGAAGAGACTCTGTTCGCGTTTAGCCACGATATGAAACCAAGAATGGCTACTCTCGCGGTGTTCACGCTCGCTAACAACTTCGGAGATTCCATCAGAGGAGGGTGGAGAAACATTGTGGACTGTCTTTTAAAACTCAGAAAGCTTCAGCTTCTTCCACAATCCGCGATCGAGTTTGAGACAACAGATGAGGAAAACATTAACAATGGTGGATCAGAAACCGATCCAAACATTGTTTCTAGCCAAGACACGAAGTTCAACAGAAGACAAGGCTCTAGTCTGATGGGAAGATTCTCACACTTCTTGTCGTTAGACAGTGTGGAAGAATCTGTAGCTCTTGGAATGAGCGAGTTCGAACAGAACCTTAAAGTCATAAAACAATGCAGGATCGGTCAGATATTCAGCAAGAGCTCTGTTTTGCCAGATGTTGCGGTCTTGAATCTTGGCCGTTCTTTAATCTACGCAGCTGCAGGGAAAGGACAGAAGTTTAGTACGGCGATAGAGGAAGAAGAAACAGTTAAATTCTGCTGGGACTTGATCACAGCCGTTGCTTTATCTAACGTCCATAGATTCAACATGTTCTGGCCAAGTTACCATGAATATCTACTCAATGTAGCAAACTTCCCGCTCTTTTCGCCGATCCCGTTCGTCGAAAAAGGGATCCCGGGTTTGTTCAAAGTCTGCATCAAGGTCCTTGCTTCTAATCTTCAAGACAATCTACCAGAGGAGCTCATTTTCAGGTCCATAACGATAATGTGGAAGATAGATAAAGAGATCATCGACACATGTTACGACACGATAACAGAGTTTGTCAGCAAGATCATAACAGAGTACTCTGGTAATCTTCATACGCAAATTGGTTGGAAAAGCGTTCTACAGCTTCTTTCTTTGTGTGGGAGACATCCGGAGACTAAAGAACTAGCAGTGGATGCTCTCATCGGTTTAATGTCGACCAACGCCTCGCATCTTTCGCAGCCAAGTTACGCGTATTGCATCGATTGCGCATTCAGTTTTGTCGCCTTAAGAAACAGCTCTGTTGAGAAGAACTTGAGGATATTGGATCTCATGACAGATTCGGTTTCAATGCTGATAAAATGGTACAAAACCGCATCTACCGAGACTGTAAGTAACTACAGCGTGGCGAGCAACACGAGCAGCTCATCGTCAGCGGAAGAGAACAGCTTGAGAGGAGTTAACTTTGTTCATCACCTTTTCCTCAAACTCTCCGAGGCGTTTCGAAAAACGACACTAGCGCGACGGGAGGAGATAAGGAACAGAGCAGTGACGTCTCTTGAGAAGAGCTTCATCATGGGACACGAAGATCTTGGATTCACGCCGTCAGGGTGTATCTACTGCATCGACCATGTTATCTTCCCGACGATCGATGACTTGCACGAGAAGCTTCTTGACTATTCGAGGCGGGAAAACGCGGAGAGAGAGATGAGAAGCATGGAAGGGACGTTGAAGATAGCGATGAAAATGCTTGATAACGTTTTCTTGCATTATCTGGAACAGATTGTAGGGAGTGCTGAGTTTAGGACTTTTTGGTTAGGAGTGTTGAGGAGGATGGATACGTGTATGAAAGCAGATTTGGGAGAGTATGGAGATAATCAACTTCAGGAGGTCGTGCCTGAGCTTTTGACCACCATGATCGGTACGATGAAGGAGAAAGGGATTCTGGTGCAGAAAGAAGACGACGATCTTTGGGAGATTACTTATATTCAGATTCAGTGGATTGCTCCCTCGCTCAAGGATGAGTTATTTCCAGATGAAGAGTTGTAGACTATCAAACTTACTATTTTTGGTGCTGATTTGATTTTCATAAATATGATAAACATGTTGAGGTTTTTATATAATCAAACCTACTCGTCTTTCTTCTTTAACACCGTAAGATAGTGCGGATGACATGAAAGTAAATAATTTAACTAAATGTTAGCTTTATAAATGTAATTTAGAAGAATTTCAGAAAGACTTACTCAAGTCTTTAATTTAGAAGAATTTCCCTAACACATTTTTGTTCATAACTTTTTGTTTAACTTTCCTTTCTAATTTTTTTTTTCTATGCATATTGTTGCGTTAATAACTTAATATGGTCTGCAAAATTAGGTAAAAAAAAAAGAATATATATCCAAAGTTGATTTAGAACGATGGCCTTGTTTGCTAGATAGTCAAATTTTGGCATAAATTGGCAGAAACACTGATAGTAAAATCGTACATAATTAAGGGAGAGTTATTAACATGGATTATGTAGATAACTATTGATTTGTCATGTTAAGGAATAGCATATCATATGAGAAGATAATATGTTTAAAAGGAAATATAGCATGTCATCCACACAAAAAATAGCTTGGAAATTGAAGAAAAAAGCCTGGCAAATGCCTCTTCAGTACTTTAACAAAAAAAAAAATGCCTCTTCAGTAAAAGTTTTTTTTGTAAGTACATAAACAGTTTGTCAATATTCGGCATATATAGGGGAAATTAGCTAAAATGATCATACACTCAGTTTTGAGAGATATTATTTTATCTAAAATATTTACTGGCACTGTATGTATAATTACATACCGAATCAAGTGATGTATAGATAAGACTACCAGATTTAGTACCCAAAAAAGACAGACCCTATTTCTCATCACGTTGAATAAATCTATGACATATCATCTCCCACTTTCTCTGGCCATCCATTTATATATTAACAAGTAACAACCATAACTGAAAAAATAGAAAAACAAAAGAGAAAAAAATTCCCCTCTTGCTTGCTTGTCGTCTGTGTTTTTTTTTTTTTTTTCTGTGAGCAGGCTTGTCGCGCCTGTGTTCATAACTTCATATAAACTTTGTTTTTGTTTTTGGTAATCATGGAGAGTGCTTTAACAAACTCTTCCTCGTCGTTGACGGGTAGGAGAGTGAATTTCTCGGCCCCGAGAGGCTTTTTTGTTAAATTCAGAACGAAATGTAAAGAAACCTTCTTCCCGGATGATCCATTCAAACCGATATCGCAGGAGCCAAACCGTTTGATGAAAGCAAAAATGGCGTTGGAATATTTTGTTCCAATCTTTCAGTGGCTCCCAAACTATAATCTGCAGAAACTAAGGTACGATGTGCTTGCCGGAATCACCATCACCAGCCTCGCCGTTCCTCAGGGTATCAGTTATGCTAATCTCGCCAGTATCCCTCCCATCATAGGCCTATGTGAGATCCCTTCCTTTAATTTTTTTTTTTTTTTTCATGCAACCTAAATTTTATATGAATCACTGCATTCTATGAACATCACTAAGATTGATAAATTTCGCGTGCAAAATTGATTTTACTTTGTATATCTATTTTTATTCTTCCATGCCGTCATGCCACTATATATATATATGATACCAGTAATTTTCATTCACATTAACAGAAACTCGTATATATTGAACAAACAGTATTAAACCACTTGACTTTGATTCAAAGAGTGTCTTAAAAATAAAAAACCAAGAAGTGATATAAATAAAAACATAAATTGAAATCCGAATTAATATTCCAGATCTTGATAATTTTTCACTGTTTTTCTTGTGTAACTAAAATTGGTAGAGGTACATAAAACATAAATTAAGTCATTAATTAATGGGTGGGCGTGGGGTAGGTATTTAGGTACTTGCGATATTTGCTATATTTGCGACCCGTCTTGCCTATCTCGATTTTCCTTAAAACTGACATGTGACCCTCCCGCCCCATACAAGTACAAAATTAATTACTTGCAAGTAACCCGCCTCGTCCTGTCCTATTAGATTTGTTGTGTTGTTGGACTAGATCTGATGGGCTTAGAAAAATTTAAGGTTAGAAAATCTGATAAGAATTATTAAGGGCTTGGATTTAATAAATATTTGGGTTATATATTTGAGTTTTAAACAATATTAAACGGGGCGGGTCAAACCGGGACAAATATCAAAATAAAAATTACAACTTGATATAAACGGGTATTTGCTTTGACAAGACGGTACGACGATCACCGTTTTGAGCAAGTAATGGGTACTTGTGCCCAAGTGATTCTCTTAATTAAATAACCTTAATTATAAAAAGGATATTAGCAGTTCATACGTTATCCTCACAAACTGACATTCGGTGTTGCCGAACTGGACTTGTTTCGATTTATTATCTCTTCATATCATGTTTTAATGAAACAACAATAAGGAACTCCCTTATCAGGTTGATTCTATTTTTAATATATGACAGTAAAACGTTCCAACATATATCTAATAAAACCATTTATTTTTATTTATTTTTATATTTTTAAATGATGGGAATTCAGATTCAAGCTTTGTGCCGCCATTTGTGTACGCCGTGATGGGAAGTTCGAACACTCTCGCGGTGGGGACAGTTGCAGCATGCTCTCTGCTTATCGCTGAGACAATCGGTGAGGATATGGCGAAAGAGGATCCTAATCTCTACCTTCATTTGATCTTCACCGCCACTTTCATCACCGGTTTATTCGAGTTTACCTTGGGCTTCCTCAGGTTTTTCTTTTATCTAGATATAATTTTCATCTCTTTCTCCCCTACAATATGTCATGGTGGGAGATTCGCACTGTAATTTCCTTGATAAAATACTGACGTAATTTTGAATGAAACTTATACACTATTTGTTTTGGTATGAATTGCCTTTTCCACTGCGTGAGAAGGTGACCATTTGGAGCCAGAATAAAACTTGTAGTGATTAGTTCAGCTAATGCAACTAAGTTACTAATCCAGTGGCATTTCTCTACCTTTATGTTAGAAAGTTAACTTTAAGTCTTTAATTAATTAACACATGCATGTATACATAGGTTGGGGATACTGGTGGATTTCTTGTCACACTCGACCATAACGGGCTTCATGGGCGGAACTGCTATTATCATTCTCCTCCAACAGCTTAAGGGCGTCTTTGGTTTAATCCACTTTACGCACAAAACCGACGTCGTTTCAGTTCTCCACTCAATCTTCTCCCACCGCCAAGAGGTCTCGTCACTTTCATCTCTGTTTTTGTTTACCTTAAAATAATATAAAAAAAAAAACCATGGTGGCTAATGTATTATCTTGGGGGGGTGTTACTTGGTGCAGTGGAAGTGGCAAAGTGCACTTGCTGGGATCTGCTTTCTTATTTTCCTCCAAACCACTCGATACATCGTATACTTTCTTCTTCTCTTCACTTTATTTTAATCCTTTATCTATTAGAGACAATATCAATCAACCATCGCAAATCTTCTTCCACTTTCCTATTTTTTGTAATCATTTCTAACCTTTTTTACATACCCAATTTGACTTTGAATTTTTGGAAAGAAAATAAAATAAGTTGAATTTTTTTAACCACAAAAAAAACTATTTTTTCCATATTTTTACATATGCTTATCTTTTCCATTTTGAAATTATATATTTGGATGATAAAATTCCACTGTTTTCTCAAGTGCTTCACAATTGAATATAGTTTGGAAAGAAAACAGTTTTCTTTTTTCTTACAATAATATATAATATATTTTTCCTTACTTTCACTCATGCTAATTTTGTTTCATTTAGGAATAAAATCATTGGATAATAAAGGATTTTAAAATGCAACTGCTTTCTCAAGGGTTATAATATGTTTGCACTATTGCAGAAAAAATTAAAACCAAAGCTGTTTTGGGTATCAGCAATGGGTCCAATGGTGGTCGTCCTTGTGGGTTGCCTAGTTGCTTATTTGGTGAAAGGAGCAGAACACGGGATCCAAACTGTGAGCAAATTTATTCGATTTATATGCACTTTTATATATATATTTAACAAACACATTCACATGTATGTGTATAAACTTAAGCAAAAAAAAAAAAAAAAAACATACACATGTATAAACTTAAGCAAACTGTTGCACCAAAAAAAAAAAAAGAAAAAACTTAAGCAAACTGGTTTTAAGAGTTGAGTAACTAGGTTTCTATTAATAGTATATTTCTGCATGCAGGTTGGGCCTTTAAAGAAAGGGCTAAACCCTCCTTCTATTCAATATTTGAACTTTGACGCCAAGTATTTACCGGTAGTTTTAAAGGCTGGAATCATCACAGGGCTCATCGCTATGGCTGTAAATAATTATTATTTTCATCATCTTTTCTTTAGATCATATGTTTACCACATATCTATATTTTAGAATAAGATGAATGGTTAATCTTCAGGAGGGGATAGCGATCGGAAGAAGTTTTGCTGTAATGAAGAACGAACAAACAGACGGAAACAAAGAGATGATAGCATTTGGTCTTATGAACATAATTGGCTCCTTTACTTCTTGCTATTTGACAACGGGTATATAATAATAAATAAACATATATTAGATTTCGATTGTTTTTTTTGCGTTTGTGTTTGCTTTTATGCTTATAGTGTATAATTTTCTCCAAATGAGCTTACAACTTTTAGAACTAAAAGTAAAAAAGAAAAAATGTCAACTGTTAGTAATTCTAAATCTTGAATTTTTTATCAGGGCCATTTTCAAAGACAGCAGTGAACTATAACGCGGGGACAAAGACACCGATGTCGAATGTAGTGATGGGCATTTGCATGATGCTTGTGCTTCTCTTCCTTGCGCCTATATTCAGCTACACACCACTGGTTGGTCTCTCAGCCATCATTATGTCAGCCATGTTGGGCCTCATCGACTACGAGGAGATGTACCATCTCTTCAAAGTCGACAAGTTTGATTTCCTTGTCTGCATGTCCGCGTTTTTCGGTGTTTCCTTCCTTAGCATGGACTACGGTCTCATCATTTCCGTGGGATTTTCCATCATAAGAGCTTTGTTGTACGTTGCGAGGCCCTCGAGTTGTAAATTGGGAAGAATACCAAACTCGGTTATGTTTCGAGACATAGAACAGTATCCAGCCGCCGAGGAGATGCTTGGTTACATCATTCTTCAAATGGGCTCTCCTATCTTCTTTGCCAACAGCACTTACGTCCGCGAAAAGATCTTGAAGACGATTCGTGATGAACCTGCAGACGTCGAATTTCTTCTCCTTGATCTATCTGGTGATTAAAATTTCTTTTCACGTTACCAAACATTTATCTCTTTTTTTTCTGAAAATGATTTTTTTTTTTTTTTTTTTTTTTTTTCTACAAAATGAATTTTCTTCTCATCTTTATTTTTGCTCGTTAATTAACGTTGTTTTCTCAGGAGTTTCAAGCATTGACATGACCGGGATGGAAACACTACTCGAAGTCCGGAGAACCCTTCTATCAAGAGACATCAAGGTTCATTTATNTTTTTTTTTTTTTTTTTTTTCTTTTTGTTTTTTTTTTTTTTTTTTTTTTTTTTTTTTTTTCAAATCGTCCTTTTAATAGTTTAGATAACCTAAAAAAGAATTATATTTGTGATTGCAGATGGTGCTAATAAATCCAAGATACGAAGTCTTAGAAAAGATGACGTTATCGCATTTTGTAGAGAAGATAGGAAAGGAGTATGTGTTCTTGTGCATTGACGATGCGGTTCAAGCATGCCGATTTAATCTTTCCACCGCCAAACCCGAACTATCTTATTAGTTAATTATCAGTGAAAGGCTCTAATAAAATGCGTGTTTTGGATTGTGGGACTTTATTGTAGTGTGCTCAAATAATATCATCAAACTAGTTTCAACTAGACCATTATGATTATTGCTTACTTCATGGCTATGAGATTGGTAACATAAAGAATTAAACCGAGAGAGATAAGGAAGAAAAGACGAATGGGAATTTTTATTGACTTAAGCCAAATCTAACTGTACAAAGTTTCCTATATGCATCAAAATACATTGAGCTTAATCAATCTCTAAGAGACTTTATGGTTAAATTGTTGATAATGACACCCATCCCTCAAATCGATATCTTCAAGGGGAAAGATAAAGACTTCAAAAGTTGTATGTACTCTGACATAAGTAGCTTGAATGTGTTTGGTAGTGAAGAGATGGGCATGTTTCGAAGGAAACAACTTTTTATATCTAAATCCTGATTCAAATTTTCCACTAATCGATCCTGATATAGTGCCTAAACAAATCAGACACTAATCTTTTCGTATAATTGTATTTTTCTATAGTCAATAAATATCAAAATTAATTATATAATGTTGAAAATAGACATTCGTTAAAAAAAAGATTTATGAATAAAATAAATGATTCTGATATCTAAGCCGATTAAATAAGCTTTAGACCATAAAATCGTTGACTTTTTTTGTTGATCAGTAAACTAAAAACGATCTTCAAAGTTGCCAGATAAGAAAAGTCTTCCAAACAAATTAACAAAAACAGATATATCTATCTGCGAAATTGATTTGAAGCTATTTTTGCTCCGTTCGACAATGAAGATCTCTCTCTTCCTTGTAGCGTTCCTCGTGCTCTTGCCTGTTTCTCTACAGGATCCGAGTCCTGGAGTCAAGGCACCGACTCGGGCTCACGCAGAGCTCACGAATCACGGGTTCCCAATTGGACTGCTTCCTTTATCCGTCAAAAATTACTTCATCAACCAAACCTCCGGCGAGTTCTCCCTCTTCCTCGACGGGACATGCAACATCAAGCTTCCACCGGACAACTACCTCGCGACTTATTCGAAGAAGGTAACGGGTCGAATTTCGCCGGGTCAGATCGCGGAGCTTCAGGGAATTCGGGTCTGGGCGTTTTTCAAGTATTGGTACATCACCGGGATTCGAATCTCCGGGGATAACCTTGTGTTTGAGGTCGGTGTTGCAACCGCTAAATACCCTTCGAAGAATTTCGACGACAGTCTTGATTGCGAAGGAAAACGATCGTCTTCCTGATTCGAGGTTAGAAGCTTTCTTCTCTAAGGAAGGGTATTACAAATTTCAGGGCTTTTCATCTGTAATTGTGAATTTATTAAGGGTATCCATATCAAGTTTGGATCTTTAGCTTGTTATTAGTGTCACCGATTTTGGAGTTTCATTGATTTTTTTTTTTTTGTCCGATTGCCTGATTTTGGAGTATTTTTGATGACAAGATTGTTGGTGAAGTATCTTCCTTTGAGATGTTTAGGGATAGATCTGGGTTTTGTTTAGGGTTTTGGGCTATCAGCCTGTTGCTAGCTTTGCAGTGGATTCAAAAGGTGGATGTTAGTAAGCTATAACTTCTGTTGAACATTGTGGTCTTTGTTTCCATTGTCCATATACTGTCTAACTACGCTTTATTAGATACTTTATTGCTGCTCTTCGTTCTTCTGCATTGATTAGCTTTTGCCAGCATCTTCCCTTCCTTTACAGATCTTTAGTTGGTCATTAAAAAAAACTTGAACATCCTGTGTATTGATTCAGCGACGACTTGTATTCTTTCCTTAAGTTAATTATAATTATTAATGTTTTCTTAGACCATCATGTTACAGTCTGCTTAGCTTAGGAACCTAAATGTTATGTGGATTGCTTACACTAGGTCTTAGCATTTTCGCTCATAGATGCTTTGCTTTGGTGATTAACGAGTGGTTCTCGTCTGCATTTGCATTGCATGCAGATCTGTGAAGGCAGGAGCAACAAGTGAAAACAATGGCTTGTATTTTGTAATATATTAATCTCTAGATAAGATAAATAAAGCTTGATTTATAATGTAAAACTACGACTCTATTCTTGTTTTCTCTGCAAACTAAACTAAGTGTTTCATGGAGGCTTGTAAGTTGTCAACCAAACATGGCATGATATGTGATAATATTGGACGAAAACAAGGACGACCCCTTTTGTTGCTCGGTCCCTTGAGTTGTGTCTCACCTTGCTTCCAATTGGGTATACAAAACCTTTGCTAAAGGAAGACGGATCTTTCAACTTATAATTGTTTTTACTTTCAGATTACAAAATTTACCAACTTGTTAGTCATGTAAGCTCAGTTTAATGAAAATATTAGGAAACAAGTGATCACACATATTATGTCCTCAGGGTTATGGCTTGTATATTGTGTGCAAGATCAGTATACGTGGATCTACGGAACCATCTCTTCCTCCCTCCTTGACTCTGTCCTCAAAACGAGACGCACTGCTCGTGAACTTTGGATCGTGACTGAGAACATGTTTTCGCGACATCAAGGACAAGGACCGTGCAACACAACTAAGCCAAGAACTTTGAACCCTAACAATCGGGGATCTTTGACTCTTAGTGTGCACCAGTACTTTCTCATGGCCCTCTCCGTCCTGCTTGCCAATGTTGACTCGCCAGTTTCGAAATGGGTTGTAGTAGTTGAATGGTCTCGCTGAGAAGTTCGTTAACATACTTAATTGTTATCAAACATTGCGATGGTTATCCAATTACCTTACGATAAGGTTATTGAAGGTTCTCTGGTTTGAGAGTAGCTGGAAGAAGTTTTTTTTATTTCTAAACTGATGTTCATAAAGCATCACTTTGTTTAAAGACGATGTATTTTGAAAAAACTATATATTTAGAAATCTTGATTATGAAAGCTTGATGAATGATGGTAAGAGGATCTCCATATATTTCAAAGCCGGTCCTACACGGATATACGCCAGTTCATTTATTTATCGTTTTTTGTAAACACATAATTTTTTAGCTTCATTCCAGTTTCAACACTTCAGATTCCCTCCCCTCAAAAAGTTGTCAATGACAAAATATTTTGCAAGGAGATAGGGTCATTAGCTGTATCGAATTATGAAAATATTCTGTATTTTTGGTCTGCATCACCAACCTGATTCTAAAAGAGCACGAGAGACAGATATGAAATCCCAATGTTGTGTTTTTTTTACCTAAGAGTCTCCACAAAACCAGAAGTTGTTTTGGGAGAAACGTCTTCTTACCACACATTTAAAAATAGCTACTGCTAAAAATATACGAAAGTACAATAACCTATAAAACACGTAGAGACAAAAGTTGATTCTTCAGGCATCATAATAATTCAAATAAGCCTGGGATCCAATTTCTCATTTCCCCAATCAAAACAGGGGAAGAAAAAAAAAGATCAAAAAATTTGAAAAAATTACAAAAAAAAAAAAATGAGAGCCTCAATAGGAGTCATATGGACAGTCTCTGTCCTTATGCTCGCCGCTGTGTCTGAGGCCTTCTTCCCCTTCCCATTTCTCCCATTCCTCCCTGGGTTCAACAACGGCTTTAGGGACAATGGGGCGGTGAAGGCTGCGCAACAACAGCCTGCGGCGGCAGCTGGAAGAGGCGGAGGAAGAAGGCGGGGCGGTGGTGTAGAAGCTCAGACAAATTGGCCTGGTAAGTGGGAGATATTCTTGCAAAACTCAGGTGTGTCAGCGATGCATGCCATCCTGATGCCAGTCATCAACCAGGTCCAATTCTACGACGCCACCATTTGGAGAATCTCAAAAATTAAGTTGCCTCCAGGCATACCATGCCACGTCGTGGACCCCAAGACTAAGAGGATCGATTGTTGGGCTCATTCGGTTCTTGTTGATGTCAGCACCGGTGCCATCAAGCCTCTATCCGTATGCATCCCCTAATGATCACATACCTTATAATATCAAAACATATTATTCCCTTTGGACTTTTTAACCAACTTTTTTTGCATTTTCTTCACATATTCATGATGATATATAGCTATCCACCGATACATGGTGCTCATCCGGAGGTCTAACCATCAACGGGACATTGGTGAGTACCGGAGGATACGGAGGAGGAGCCAACACCGCGAGGTACCTAGCCGCTTGTAAAAACTGCGGGTGGGTCGAATACCCTCAGGCATTGGCTGCCAAGAGATGGTACTCAACCCAAGCCACTCTCCCCGACGGAAACTTCATCGTTGTTGGAGGACGTGACGCCTTGAACTACGAATACATCCCAGTGGAGGGACAGAACAACAAGAAGCTCTACGACTCAATGCTCCTCAAGCAAACAGACGACCCGGAAGAGAACAACCTCTACCCTTTCGTGTGGCTCAACACCGATGGCAACCTCTTCGTTTTCGCAAACAACAGGTCCATCCTCCTAAGCCCCAAGACGAACAAAGTCGTCAAGGAGTTCCCTGTGCTCCCAGGTGGTGCTCGTAACTACCCCGGATCAGGTTCCTCCGCGCTCCTCCCCATCCAGCTTTACGTTCAAAACCCTAAAGTCATCCCCGCTGAGGTCCTCGTCTGCGGCGGAGCCAAACACGACGCATACGCCCGTGCTGGCAAGAAGATTTTCGAGCCCGCGTTGCAAGACTGCGCCAGGTTAAGACTCAACAGCGCCAAGCCAAGATGGAAGACGGAGATGATGCCCACGCCAAGAATCATGAGTGACACTGTCCTCCTCCCCAACGGAGACGTGCTTCTTGTCAACGGTGCTAAACGTGGTTGCTCCGGATGGGGCTACGCCAAAGACCCTGCCTTTGCTCCCATCTTGTACAAGCCCCGTGCTCGTATAGGCAAGCGTTTCAAGGAGCTCGCAACCTCCAACATCCCACGTGTGTACCACTCCATCGCCATCGCTCTCCCCGACGGTAAGGTTCTTGTCGGCGGCAGCAACACCAACGACGGTTACAAGTACAACGTCGAGTTCCCAACGGAGCTCCGCGTCGAGAAATTCTCACCGCCTTACCTCGACCCGGCTCTAGCCAACATGAAGCCCAAGATGATCAACACGCCGAAACAGATCAGATTCGGACAAAAGTTCAACGTGAAGGTCGACCTTAAACAAAAGGACGTGACCAAGCAGAATCTCAAGGTTACCATGTTGGCTCCTGCCTTCACAACGCACAGTATCTCCATGAACATGAGGCTGCTCATGTTGGGTATCGCTGGTGTCAACCCTGCCGGTGCCGGTTCTTTTGAAATCCAGGCCGTCGCGCCGCCCAATGGAAACATCGCACCACCGGGTTACTACCTTATCTTCGCCGTTTACAAAGGTGTTCCCAGCAACGGAGAATGGATTCAGATTGTCTAATCATGATTTTTTATCCATTTTTCTCTTGTCTTGTAACATCTTAATATCAAAAATCTCGTAATTTTCAGCTACACCTTTTTTGTTTCTCATATATCCACCCACGTTCCTTGTGCTCTCTTATGCCATTTTTCCTTCACTTTTTTTTTTTTTTTCTTTTTTTGTTCCTTAATTTACAAAATCTCAAATTTCCTTAACAATCTCAGAATGAACAAAATTTTCTCAAGCAAAATAGATTTTGTAGAAACTCAATTACAGATCAGTGGTGCTAATTACTGCCAACGCAAAGCCAAATTCCAAATACGATGAAGGTCGTACCTAACAAAGCAAGTCCGATTTGAGTTTCTTCCCCCAAAAGGATCCCGAACACGGCGGTTGCGGCAAAGGTTGTGGCGTTCGTGACCGGAACGGCTAGAGAGATCGGGGCATGGCTGAGGAGGGCGAAGAATGTGGCGGAGGCCGAGAGATTGATCAGGAAAGGGACTGAGTATTGCCAGAAGAGGAGGAGATTGATCCAGTTTCCGAGAGAATTCAGGATTTTCCGGCGGAGGTTCGATTGGATCTGAAGAGGAGGAGACTCTGTTGTCGAAGAAGACCTTTGATCCCAGGCCAGGGCTCCGCGGCGGATCAGGGCATTGGTGGCTCCCCACACGAGCCCTACCGCCACCATCTTTTCCATGTCTTCCTTCATTCTAGTTCTCGCCGGCGATCGCAAACTTTCCGATATGTATTGTTGTCGAGTGAATGTTTGTTTTTCTTTTCTTATTTTTTTTATGAAACTTATGCTGTTAAATGATGTGTTCAAAGTTTCAAACAGTGAATGGTCGTCCTGATTACAAAATCAAGACCGCAAGTACCAATTAAATAGGCAATTACACATTAAAAAAAAAAACGGACAATACAGAGGCCTCAAGTTCGAAGTAGTCAATTACACTAGTTAGTTATACAATGAGCTTCAAAATCCATAATCACTGTTATAGACATTACAAAACAATGTTAGCTTCAAAATTAAATGCCAAAAAAAAAAAAAAAAAAAAAACAAAATACAGTCCACACTGAATCACAACTTCCCTCTGAAAAAAAAACAGCAGGAAGCAATAATCAAACAAGCAACAAACACCAATACTCATGCCCAAATCCTAAACCAATGCATGCGTTGTTGTATATGTACACATTCTCTCCTTCTCTCTTTGTTTTATCTTCTATGCTCTCTTCTACTTACCTCCTCTTGTCAGTATCAGTATCAGTATCAGTGTCTCTCACTGGGGCTTCTCATGTTCTCTAACTTTGCTAGATATGAAAGTTTCTTCGGTATAGCTCGTGGAGACTTCATCATCATCGTCGGCTTCTCCTGCTCAACTCTGTGGAAGAATTCTATATCACCCATTGAACTATGCTTCTTTGTATCTGATGACAATCTCCACCCAATGAAGTCTGATAGTTTCCTCGAGTTTGGCGTTTCCGCTCCAACCACCTTCTCCGTTTCTTCATATTCTGATTCCGCCTCGCTTTCTGATCTTCCCTCTGCCTCTCCCACCAGTTGTCTTTGAGCTAGCACATCAGCTTCAAGAACATCCTCCACTCTTGACATTATCTTCCACGCCAAGCTTTCTAACACCCTTGAATAGCTCTCCAAAATCGCCTGCCCCACGTCCTGTATACGTAAAACCAATCATAAAACAAACAATTTAATCTCTTATTCAATTTAAGCTAATCTTGCATGTTTTTGTTTTGTCTTTGTGTTGTGCTACCTTGTTGTTTTTGATCTTGGAGACTTCAAGTGAGGATTGTGGGATCCCAGGGAACTTTTGTTTGAGCATTACCAAAATGGTCTCAGCTCGGACCTCGAAAAGCTCTCTCTTCTCTAAGCTAACAGAGGATCCCCACTGCGATTTACCGTCCTTCTGGTTCATCTTCCTCTTCCAGATCACCATGGAAGCTTCAATCCTGTTCTTTAGATCAAGAACTTTGTGTTCCGTTGATAGATCCAAGCAAGAAAGGAAGTAGTCAGGATCAAAGTATTCCTCTGTTATGCTCCTGTAAAGGAAATCGCCAAGGCTTGTCTTCCCATTCTACAAGACACAACAATTATACATCAGCTGCTTAGCTTAGGCCTTAAGTTGACAAGAATAATTAAGAGTACTCATAAGGAAGAAGTGATATATAATATACCTTTGGAAGAGAGTCAATGTAGTTGTCAGGAATGTGCATTTCAGACAATACGAGAGCATTGATGGCCGTGGCCGCTTTAAGGACTTGTGCCACAGAATCTTTCTGACTATGCAACAATCTACGTGAGTCCTCAGACAAACCATCCGATGGAACCTTGACAACAGGTAACCACCAGCTCTCATCCCTCCTCCAATCACCACCATTGCTCTCTGTATCCTCAACATCTCTTGGGACATACCAAAAGTCTTTCTGGTCCTTGAAGTTGTCCAAAGTCTCCTATCAATTGAGTAATTGCATTAGTAGGATGCCACCGCAAAGAGGTTGATGAAAAAATTATCAAGTTTGAATGGAAATAACTGTTGATCAAAGATGTGACCAGTTTATAATTTGTGATTATATGTGAAAATTTGTAAAACGAAGAGATATGCCTAAGAAATATGTTTATCCATATTTTAATATGCACAAGTGTGAACATATATATCATGATCATTTTATAACACACGCACACACTTCAATGATATGAGTTGAAAGTCCTTGGCGTTTGACATTTATATTGATATTTTTTTGTTTATAATTTGAAAACCGTGTGGTGTTGATTAAGACAGACAAAAATGTTACGATTGTTTATTTAGCAAACGCCAAAAGTCATAACCATGGTTGAAACAATCAAGTAATATTCGGTGGGGTTTAATCAAAACTCACGAGAAGAACCGAGTCAAGCTTGCGTAAGGCTGGAATGTGTATCAGCAAATCATCTCTTTGTTTTGTCACCATGATCTACAAAAGAGAAAATTAAGGGTTAATAAGCAAAATTAATAGTCACTAGGAATTGTTGTTTATGTACATAAATGAGCATTCACCTCAGTGACTGCGCCATTTTTGCCAATTTGTTTAGAAGGAACAAACTGGACTATGTGATCAATTACAGATAATAACCAATCCAATTCTTTCCTCCAAATTTCCTTTGTCTCCGGATACATAGGCTGCAATTTCATCTGATCCCCAAACAACGAATCTGCCAATACCAAAGCCACAAAGTTTGTGAATTATTTAACAATATATAATTTGATTTAGTTAACAAGACATATAGTTTTGGTTATCGTAAAATATATTTACCAGCGAGGTTGGTGATGGCATTTGACAAAGCTAACGCAGAGGTCACCCCTTCCTTACCGCCTGACATGTCCTCTCCAAGCAGCAGTTTTGCGAATCTTTCCTTCATCACTTTAATGTCTGAAACACATAATAATCAATACACAGATGATGCAAGGAATTTAACATACTAACTAATCTAATAGAGGGGTATGGATATATAAATACACTCCCTACAATTGATTTTTTTTCTTTCAGATCCAACCCATGTATATCTACAGAAATGCAATCTAAGTGCAATTCATTATACTATATATACAATACATTGGATGAAGATATTGATAGAGAAAATGCAGTAAAACCATTTTACTTTGATCAAAAACAAAAAAAAAAACATTTTACTATGTGAATATTACCTGATGCCCTATTATTCTTCTTGCCTCTACGAGTCCCCTGGTCCGATGGTGAAGCATTCGATCCATGTAAGGCAAGTTCGTGCTCCGGTGTATGCCTGCCGTCTCCGCGAGAAGAGAAGGATGAATTTCCAGAGTTCCGACCATCGAACATCTTTCTAAAACTGAAAGATCTTGGCCAGCTTAGTTTACGTCCTAATGTCCGCACCATTCCCAGTTACTCCTGTTAGTTTATCTCTCTCCACACACTCTCTTTTATTTCTCTTTTTTTCTTTTCTTTTTCTCAGATCGTATATAAAAAACAAGAAGCAAATGGAAGAAAAGAAAGCAAAGGAGACGTACAGATCAAGAACTAGTCCTTTCCCCTGTTCTTTCACACCACCGACAAAACACACACACAAATCAAAGAAGCAAAAAATACTTCATGTTCAGATGTTCTGTATCTTTTTTATTTCTTGGTTTTTGGTTTTGATTTAGTGCCAATGAATGAAACAGAGAAATGTGATGTAGGTTTTCTAGGGCTGGAGAGACAACGTGCGGTGCATGTCGTAAAAAAAAAAAAAAAACAAATGAAAAATAGTGGAAGGGCGGTTAAGCTATTCTGACTTTTTCTTTATTTATTTTATCCTTCCATCCATAGAATTTACCTCACGCTGCTTAGGTTTAGTGGTTTAAATATTTGCAAAGAGGCCTAAAACATGTTGCTTAACATGCCTTGGTAAGGACCGGCGTTCGCTAGTCGAGACTACTAATAATTAATTAGGCAATTATAATATATAGACTTGGATTATATGGGATAACCATAGAAAAGCATAATTATAACACAAGCACAAGTCTCTAGTTTTTGACTAATCAGCACCTTTCAAGGCTTTGCTAACCTTTCAAATCACCTAAAATTACTAAACTATGATCTGAAACATAACTAACCACATCTAATAAACTCATATAATCCTCAGTAACATCAACTCTCAATAGTCAATATAAATTTCTTTTATATACTTTTGATTGAGCACTTCATGTACCGTTTTGATGGACAAATTGCCGTACGATCTAAGAAAAAGTGATCAAGCATATGAATATCCTAGATGAAGGAATCACAAATGTTTGCCTACTATGCCATGAAACAAGGACAAACTAACAAGCGTGAGCCACCAAGAGTATATCAATCACGTTCATGGGTTTGGAGTGAAAATATAGTGATTATGCATGGGAAGAGGATTTCAAAGTGTGTTAGGGTTCAAGAGACATCTTGGAGATCAAGTTCTTCTCATTTTCAAAAAAAAAATATCTATATTTGTTTTGTCAACATGGGAATTGAATTTGGATGGTAACACTCTAACGAAACTAGTACAAACCCCTATTGACTAAACTACATGTTCTAGTCAATCGCTTTCAAAATTAACTTTCTAATTTCAAAGTTTTCTTCAGGTTTCATTTTAAAACTGATATAACTAATCTAGAGTCAATTGATAAGAAGAGGGATGAACGTAGTTTAGTTGGGGGCATGTAAGACGCCGACTCTTTACCAAGTCTAAACATCTCTGTTTATCCTACTAATTAAAAAGATTTGATTTTTTAGTATCTGATGATCTGGTTTAATCGGTCTTATGGAAAAAGGATTTGGTTCAATCGTTTACTCACGTCGTGTAATTTATCATTTTGAAAAGTGGCCTTTATGATCATTTTCTCATTCATTGATGTACTGTATGTATATTGCATCGACATTTTTAGCAAGTGGTTTAGCAAAGTTTAACTATAGGCGGGACATTAATATTAGCTCAATTATGAGGAAAAGAGAGAGAGAGAAGTAATTCAAGATTGCTTTCGTTCTCTACATTGTGAGATTTTGAGAAATTTGATTAACATTGGTTTTGCATCATTATAAGACTGCACGTTATAAACCAACATATTTTACTTAAATACTGCATATCTCATTGTCACAAATCCTCTGGTTTCGCTGGTTTAACCATCCTTAGTCAAAAGACACGAGGGCGCATATATGTTGCCATCAGAAAAATCCATAGTAAGAAAAAGTAAAAACCAAGAAAGCTGTTTTTCTTTTTCCAATTTTATTTGACGAAACAACAAAAAGCATCATCGTCGCTAGTTTAGACGACTTGGGTAACTGCAGCATGTATGGCTTCAACGAGGTGAGGCACTGTCTTCGAACTTAGACCTGCCATGCTTATCCTCCTGCAATACACAACAAGATCACTTTCACGCTCAGAATCTTATATATCACTTTCTCAGAACTCCTAAGCAATTACTATTATAGTTCACATACATAAGAAGTCAAGAACATAATGAAACGTGTGATATCTGGTTATTACTGTTATATCTTCTTAACTATCTTTGTTTAGTATAACTAGAGAACAGACACCAAACTCTCTCATGCCTAAGAAAGTCGAAAATAAATAATGAAATATAAGTTGGCTCACCCGTCAGAGGTCATGTAAACGTGAAACTCTTTGGTCATGAAGGCGACTTGCTCCTTGTTCAGTCCGGTAAAAGTGAACATCCCAATCTGTTTGATGATGTGACTCCAGTCACCAGGTGTGCCTGCAAGCAAGACAACGTGTCAAGAACAAACAAAAGGTTGCAGAGTATGTATGGTCTAGGAATGATTTCTGCAAACTCGGAAAAGAAGATAAAAGCAACGAAAAATCAGAAAACCAAACATTAAAAACAAAGCACTGAAAACAAACCTTTAGTTTTCAGAGCTTCAAATAACTGTTTGCGCATGCTGATTATGCGGTCAGCCATTCCTTTCAGCTCGATGGTCCAGTCGTTGTACATATCACTGTAAGATGTATACAAAGACAAATTCCATTTTGAGATTCATACAAGCTTTTGATAATACGAAAGTGATTTATGCAAGATTCCACAGAATATGAAATGAAACTTGGCATAACCATTTCAATTCTGCTCTCTCCTATCAGGATAAACATTTACCTGCTTTTCAGAATGGTGGCAACAATTGATGCTCCATGAATAGGTGGGCTCGAATACATGGGGCGCACAACAAGCTTCACTTGGCTCTCAACCTTACTAGCAACATCTGCCGACTTGCACACCTTCACATTATATCACAAAGATTAGATGCGCCTTTTGAATACTGTACACTTGTACTATACCATTATTATTTAACGATAATGTCAGATGGATAGAAGCAAAGATGAAACTGAGAAGCTTGGTTACTTACAATGCTAAGGGCACCAACACGCTCCCCATAAAGTCCCATGTTTTTGGCATAACTTTGAGCTATTAAGCATTCACCGCCATCAGCAACAAACGTACGGACTGAATGTGCATCTGTGTCAAGGCTACCACTAGCAAAACCCTGCAAATGTGTCAGGAAAAGGGGTCAGGCTGCTCTTTTTTTTTCTACATCAGATAAGAATAAGATTCAAACATAAACTGGGTTTCATTTGTTTGTGACTACTTGTATGAGTTACCTGATATGCGCTATCAAAGAAGGGTAACAAGCTTTTAGATCTCATGAGTTGTCGAATCTGTTCCCACTGTTCGGAGGTTGGGTCAACTCCAGTGGGATTGTGTGCACATGCATGAAGTAAGACAATAGCTCCGGATGGTGCAGCGCCAAGATCCTCGAGCAAGCCTGCAGTATTTTTTAGCATCAAGGGTCAAGACTCAATACTTATGAATTTTGTTAACAGAATGCGTTCTTGAGATCTAACAACCGGGAAGGTGACAGACAAGATTCATGGGAAAGTTTAAAAACCAACCTTGGAAGTCAAGTCCACGGGTTGTAGGATCGTAGTAACGGTAATACTCCACAGACAAGCCTGCGAGGTTGAAAACTTTGGGATGGTTTCCCCAAGTTGGTTTCGGAATGAAAATGACACTCTGGAAGAATGGGAAGAGCAGTTAGCAACATTTTTTTTAACTGCCTAATAATGCAATAACTGTCAAAACTAAATGGCGAGAAGTTTTACTTGGTGGTAGTGTAATTTCAGAAACTCAGCCCCAACTCTCAACGAACCAGTACCAGATAAGCACTGGGTCGTAGTAACTCTATTCTCTTTAATTGCAGGACTGCCCAACAAAACAAGAATGTTAAGCAAATATCATACACTACGAACTAAAAAGGGATGATATTATGTCACAAGAGTTGCAAACAGAAACAAAGAAAAACACAAATCAAACACCAAATTAACCAAATACAACAAGGAAGCAGCAGCAAAGATATGTTACCTATCAGCACCTAAGATGAGCTTGGCGCTTAGTTTGTTAAAATCAGCAAGTCCAACAATGGGAATGTATTCCTTGACCTGGGACCTTAAAGAGAAGTACATGAAAAATTAGCAAAACAAGAACAAGAAGAGAAAACAAGACGACTTAGTAGTAATAATGTTAAACTCACGGATCGTTCACTAGCTGCTGCTCTGCCCTTCGCACCACGTCAAGAACGAGAGGCTTCCCTTCCTTTGAAAACCAAAAAAAAAAAAAATACACTAACTAATCAAAACCAAAGCTCGCAAACACGGCTAATCGAATCATCAATAGGACCATAACGATGCTTAGAAGAGAAAACCAGAAATTACCTCAGTTCGGTAAGCACCGACACCCAAATTGATCTTAGCTGGACTTGGATCATTGTTATACGCAACAGTCACCTGTTTTCGAAAAATCATAAACGTTAAAACTAAAACTAATACACGATTCGCTGATAAAGTGATAAACAGAGACTAATCCTCAGATAATATTTAGTGTGGCAGCAGATCATCGATTGATATGTGTAATTTATATTCCCAGTAGCCAATAATAATAATCATATCAAAACTCTCTCTCTCAGCTCACTGAGACGCAGTAAAATCCATATTAGAACCTTGGGCAAATCAGATTTAGGCAGCATAGATATGGATCGGAATGAAAAATCAACGACANGCAAAAAAAAAAAAAAAAAAAAAAGAGTAGAGATCGATCTAGAGACGTACACCGAGAATAGGATCTTCGGGAGCACGAGCGACGTTTGAGAAGACGGAGTCCATTAGAGAAGGATTGAGAATGCGGGAAGCGGAGAGATGGAGATGAGAAGAATCTGCTGAAAGAGAGAATTTATTGGCGTCGTCACGGTATCAAATCAAGTTGTGTGCTGTATGATTTCTCCTTTCTCAACTGTGGGCGCACTTTATTTCTGAATTTCGGTATTAGTAGATACCAGTTGAACTTGTTTACCAAGTCCAATTAAATTTATTTACATTTTTTTTAAGGAATCAAATCCTCTAATCTTCAAGTAACTACAGTTATTCCTTTTTAACAAAAACACTAGTATTCCTTAATCAATAAAAGGTGATTTATAAACCTAAGTATTACTTTTTCTTTTGCTAATTATGACTTTTAATTTGTGTGTTACTTACTAGTGTTCAGCTGCTTCGTCACATGATCAACCCCATTATGTCATCAAACGACCAAAAGAGAGAACATGTATGTATCAAGGAATTTTGGTAATGCAAGTTTATGCAACAACTACAGTGTTAATTAATCAATTTCTATTACACTTGACATCAGACCCATGATGTTTGCTTTACCAAATAGACTTTTTGGCGATTGTAATAACTAATAACTATATTAGACACTGTGTTTGTAGTTTGTACATGATTTATGTACATGATCACACTAATTTTGAATAATCTAGAAACTGGTACAACTCTGTAGCTATCTGGGAAGCCCAGTCAATGGTGGAATCAAAGAAGAGCTCCCAAAAGCAGAGATCCAAAGCAAGAACGGACGAAAAAATCAACAAAGCCAAGGTCTGATACCGGTCTAGCGGCCAACGCAAAGCCTCTGCTATTTCCCTGAGGATCGGAAACGAAGTGATCTCCAAGTCCATCGGGTTTCTGATAGACCAAGCTGTGACCCATCTTACCTCGGAAGGAACAAGATCAAACTCTTCTCTAAGCCGTCTTCCCAAGTCAGGCATGTGCCCTCCTCCATAAAGAATCGCAACTCGTTTGTGCCCTTGCTCTATCGCTCTTCTCAAAGCTTCCGTAGCTGCTCGGTTTCTCTCCCCAATGATCACAGATTTCTCCTCTATATCTGATGTCACTTGCGTTAACCTTGACAAAACCAAAACAACAAGTTAAAAAGGTACAAGTGTAGACGACACAAGCGAACCCTCAGAAATGCTTGCTTACTCAGATGTCAATCTCTTGGCGAGGAAAACTTTCATAGCAGCTCCAAAGTCAAGCCGTGAGAGCGCTTCCAGTTCTGGATAGTCTGGCGTCTGGTTTTCAAAGTCAGCACAAAAGGCACCAATGAGGAAAAGACCCACAAGAGGCATAGGAAACACCCGTGAGAACCATACAAGCTTTGACCTCAAAGGATCAAGACCTTGTGTAGTCGAAGCTGACTTCATTATCGCTTTCGTTGATTTCACAGTCATGTCTCTGGCAAACGAGTAAAAGCTCTCACCTTTCTCCCTCTACACCCAAATATAACAAAAGCGCACCAATGAAGATTACTCAGACACCATTCAACTCAATGCTTTACATCTTGAGATAGTTTTTGGAAACAAACCTGAAGCAGCGTGAAAGTCTCGAAATCGAGATCAGCGTGGTACCAATTCTCAGCTTCGTAATCTAGACAGTCTAGCTGGAAATCAAGCGTGAGTACCCTCGCCATCTGCCGCTGGATGAAACCGAGAACACTGAAGCCTCTGGAACGTGGACTCTTCTTGAGCCTCTTGGCTGCAATTGGGTTTCTTCTGTTTTCCAATGTCTCTTTACTAGCTACCATCTCATACAAGATCGAATCATACTGTTCAAGATCCTTTTGGAGTGTTGTGAAGTACCTTGAGAAACCAATCACATAAATAACAAAAATTGTCATCAACAAGAAACTAATCAAAAACCTAAAATCAAACGAGTGATAGAAGAAAAAGGCTCACTCTTTATCTGCAATATGAATCGTTGAGACCAAATCTACCTGCAATATGAACATATATATATATATGTTACTGAATTCTCCGATTTATGTGGAAAATCAGAAAGTAACAGAGATGGTGAGGTACCTGGAGAAACGGGTTGAGAAGAATCCAAGGGAAGCGTTTCTTGTAACTGACGACTGCGGTCTGCAGCTCGCTGGAGCCATTGCCGGCGTCGGGGCGGCGCTTGAACCGCATGAAATCAGCGATTGAATTGGATTCCAGGAAAAGGGCGGCGTCGGAGGAGGAGTCGGAGGAATCATCGGTTGGTTGATTCAGTGACAAGGAGACGAGAACCTGGGGAGAACGGGGATTTGAGTGTTTCGTAGAACGGTATCTCGATTTAGGGAGGTTCCAGAAGCGGACGAGTTTCGAAGATGATGATCTGTCCGTCGTGGAGCTGTAACCAAACAGAGGAAGGACAGCGAAGGAGCTGGCCGCCATGGATTCCTCGCTTTTCGTTTACGGAATAGTTTGAGATTGAGAAGACACTGAAGAAGATATTTCGCCATTTTCCAACCAGATGTAGTCTACACGTTACAATTCCGGAAAATAGANTTCCGGAAAAAAAAATAAAAAAAAAAAAAAAAAAAACAAATTCACCCATTAATTTGATCCAAAAAAAAAAAGAGAAGATAAAACAAATTTTCTGTTTAAACAAAAAAAATCTATATTAGTTTTTTTTTGTTTTTTTTTTTTTTTGACAACAAATCTTTATTAGTAATAGATTGTTTTAAAATAATTTATACGACGAAATTATACAATGTTTTTTTTTTTTTTCAGCCTATGTTCCTATATAGGTTCGGGAACGAGACCGGTGGAACAGAGTTTACATAATACACATTATAAGGCTGATCTCGAGCACTCCGTGCTAGCTTGTATGCCTTTGTGTTTTTCGTCCTTGGGATATGAGCAATGGTGAATGTCAGGAACTTTTTTCTGCACCTCTCCATCTTTTCTAGTAGAATCTCAAAAGTTGGCCACTCGGCATGCTTAGACACCATCTTCACCAAATCAGCACATTCCGTTTGAAAATTCATATGATGTTTATTTTGGATCAACATACTTTGCATAGCCCACACTAATGCTTCCAGTTCCGTTTGTAATGGGGACAAACTCCGCCACAGATTACTAGCACCAAACAATGTGATTCGGATTCCGAATCAAAATAGTACCAACCAAGTCTCACACGTCGCTCCGATTCCTTCCAAGCTCCATCTATTTGACACACTATTCCCAAGGATGGAGGATGACAATGTGTTGACGGATGTCTCGGCTCCAAATCACCGACCATCTGAACAGCTACCCATATACGGGCCTCTGTAATCGCTGATTCCAGTACATCTTTTGGATCGTGGATTACAGTAGTTCTTCATTTTAATGTTACCGAACATCCTCGTTCTTAGGACAAACTCACAAAATGCATTCGTTTCTAATTTTTCTTTTTTTCGGCTAAGATCTCTCTTAAACGTTGAAACTTGAAACGTCTAGATCCAAACTCTTAACACTGTCATTAGCGCCTCGTGAGTCGTGACACACATCATGTGATATCACAAACAATAAGGTGATTTTTATCGCATCATGACAGTGTATTAACGACACTCCTCTTCGATTTCCTTCATTACTCCCCGCCGCATCGTCCTGTATTTCTCCTTTGCCCATAGCTCTGGTCGTTGGCCAAAAACACACACTCCTGTTCTACTACTCTTTCTTTCTTTTTTTTTTTTTGGTTTTATTTGTACGACTCTCTTGTAACTTCTTTCTCATAAATCTGATCGAGATCATATTTTGTTCGTAAGAAAAATTGATTCATATGGCTTTCTTCTCGTTATAATCTTACATTCATCAGAGTTGTTTCATCTTTGAAGACTCTCGATTCCAAAACTCGACCAATCCCAAAATATGTATTTTTGCTCTATTTTGGACTTGGCTCCTCGATCTATTGTCGACCAACTACATAGCTTTGTTATACTTGTAAAAATAGAATTTGTAAAACTATCTTTAAAAAAAAAACTTAAAAAAAAAAAGAATTTGTAAAACTATCATGTAATGACTTTAAACTTAAAATTTCATCACGTAGAGCATATAAAACTCAGTAAAATTATGTAAAATCTACGTTTATCAAAACATTAATTAATAAATTTCAAAACTAGATAATGTTCAAATCATCACCATAACCATTCTCTACAAATCCACCAAATTCACATGCATGGTGCACAGTGCACTATTGGGAAATAGAGACTATAGATACACACTCATATTGCTTTTTATATATATATATTCAAATTTCAGAAGTAAACAACTGATACGCAATGGGGCATTGTCCGATATAGCTCAAAAACATCAAAATACTCAGGGCATCTCCAATGTATTTCTCCATATTTGACTCTAAAATGAAGAAATTTCAAAATGGAGTTGGTTTTTGCTCCAATGTATTGCCCCATTTTTTACTTCA
>OVBJ01000165.1:0-87525 GCA_900406535.1 Noccaea bulbosa | reverse complement strand
CATACAGAGTGTGTGCTCGGAACGTTCGGAGGGCTCATGCCAAGAAGCACAATAGAGATTTCGGACATGTCATATGAGGTGGTGCTCAACGATAGTGTATCTCGCCCATTTTGCACCAACTGTAAGTTGCGTTGCTTATACCCTATCATGTTGAAGACCGTTGGAATCTCAGATTCATACTTTTGCTCTTTCTACTGTGTAGATAGTGACTTCTTCATCTTTTCTCTAATAATTGGTCATCTTGATAATCTTTAGATGATTGTATTTGTTCATACACAAAGTGATATTTTCACAAATCAATGCAAAAATTAATTGATTGTTGCTTATACCCTATCATGTTGAAGACCGTTGGAATCTCAGATGCATACTTTTGCTCTCTTTACTGCAAAATTATGTTCAAATAGATTTTTTTTGGACGTTTTCATCTTCAAGTTCATTTCTTATTCCATTATGCATTGAATTCTTTAATGTATTAATATCTACTAACCTTGCAATCTTATAGTGATATGATCTCGCTGTACGCTTTCGTTTTTTTAATTTAGTCTTTCGTTATCTACAAATTCTTGCCATAAAAACGAGGAACACAACACTACAGTCTTGTCTGCTCGAAACGACCAAACAAAGGAAAACTGCGATGACAGACCAAACAAAAGAACACAACACTACGGTTTTCTTCTCATAACACATAGATTTAAGTGTATAACTGAGGTTTACTCTAGCCAATTATTGTCACGTGCAAATTGGATTTTGGTATGTTGGGGTGGGTTTGAGTCTACATGCGCGATTATTAACATTAATTATATACTAAGTTATTCCAACTATTGTTTTAACTTTTTAAAAAGGTCTACAGCAAAAAGCGTGTAGCTTAGGCGTAATTTTGTTTGTTGTTGTTTAAAGCTTAAACACGCATATTCTCTGGTTTAAACACAAGTTTTTTTTTTGGTTTTAAACACAAGTTATTGAAACAAATGATCGGATTCTGTTGTGTTAACTATGAGTTTTAGAACTTACCAAAAAAAAAACTATGAGTTTTAGAAATCTATTGGATTTGAATTTTTTTCTTAAATATATATGACGAGGACGCTACTAAAAGTTGGTGTAAATCCACTTTCTTAACGTGATGCTAATTCCGACTTGAGACATATAAAACTGGTTAAACAAGTCTTCATGAAAATGTTTTAACTACAAATACTTGTTATGGTGGGTGAATGAATTCATTTGTAACAATATAAAGCAAGAACGATTAAACCGTATATCAAAAGTCTGATATAGAGATTTAAGACAATTTAATTTTTTAAATGTAGGAAACAAACATAAGAAGAAAAAAGAACGAACGAAAGAAAAAAAAAAAAGACCAAACTTTTTTTACCCTCCCCCACTAAAATTCTACAACACTGAACCTCAAAAATGCTTAGGCGTGACATTGCCACAAGTGCAAAGTGGGGTGCATGATCATACATTCCCACTTACATTTTTCCTTACCAAAGTCAACCAATCATCTCCGTCCACGTCATCACATTCTTTCTTTTTGTTTGTCTAAACCTAAAAGGCTAAAACCCTTTTTTGTTTTCATCCTCCCGCGAAAGACTATATCCGGCGAGGCGTGAAGGACTGATACACAACGGTTCCTGACCCTGGAAACTCATCCATAAGTCGGCTCCGACACTTAAGACCAAGCTTCTTCGCCAACACACGCTCCACGCGCTTCGTCACCTCGTGGTTATAATCCTCGCCGCCGTAAGTGGTTGCGATGGAGAGGGAGTCTGGCCTGAAAACATCAATTGCGCGACTTAAAACCTCCGCTATATCTCCTTGACCGTCGTCGTAGAGAGTCAAACCGCACTCAAAGCTCGCGTAGCTAAAGCCGTCTTCAGGCGTAACGTGAATGGTCGAGTAACGGTTTCCGTCGACACCGTTCATGGAGTAACCGCAAGGATCAAACGCGAAATCGCATATAAACGCGTTTGCGTTGATCATATCAATACCGCTCAGCCGCGTCATCTCCTTACCAGCGGAATCGCTGTTTTTTTCGTCGCCTTTCCGTCTGAAGAAACTTCGAGCTTTGACTCGGTCAAGCTCTGTCATACAGACTTCAACCACGACGACCTGCTCGTCGGATTCCACGTCAGCACTCGCGGTGAACACGTGCCAAGCACGCGAGGGGTTATTAGAAGGCGTCATGACGGAGGCTTTACGGTAACAGAGAGATTTCGGGAGGCTTTCTTCGACGATGATGACTTCGTCTTTGAAGCTCGTGTAAGGGAAAGGCTGTGACTTGGGGAAAATGAAGCTGCCGCGTGAGTAGCGACACGCGCGCAACGTGAGTCCGAGATTACGCGCGAGATGGATCAACGGTCGGATTGATTTGAGGAGCTGCGTTGTGCCGCACGTTTTGATGATAATTTTGGTTGGATAGACGAAGAGGCTTGACTCGGAGAGAACGTATGCGTCGAAGCTACGATTGGCTACGGCGGAGACCACCGTGCACTGAACTTCGTTTAAGACTTGGTCTAGAGATTCAAAATCGATTAGACGGAGTCCCATCGGGTTAATATGATCGGTGATTGGGTTGTCGTCGTCGTCGAAGAACCGAAGTTCGAGTCTTTTCTCGAATCCCTCGAACCCAGACACAGCCATTGGAAGATCAGAAGAAGATGTAGGAATAGAACAGAGGACGTTGAAAGAAGAGAGCAGAGGAAATGTGTTTTGTTTTGTGTGTGTGTAGAGAGAGAAGAGAGAGGTAGTGGTGATTAGTGGAGGAGAAGTGGTATTTATAGGTGGGATTTTGGAGGATAGAGAAGGAGGAGCATGCGGGTTAAGAGACCAAAAAATCATGATTGTAGGCATAATGTAACGAGAAAGATGATGAGAGTTTGTGTTTTTTTTTTGTATCTTGCGTGTGTAACTGTGTATGTATGTACGAGTGTATGCATCTGTGAATCTGTATGTAAGCGAGAGATCTAATTAGTGTGCGTTCTGATTCTCTTCTGTTTTCTTGTGTTCTGTAATGAGAGGGAGAATTGTGGGTTGTGCGCATGCAAATTTGGATGGTTTTTTATTTTTCTTCTATTTTTTTTTTGTCGTCTTCATCTTTCTTCATTTTCTATATGTTACTTCTGGTTGGTAATATTGCAGAAACGCAAAATCACGAAAAAACAAAAAGAAAAGAAAAAGGATATAAAGACTTGCGAGCCTGTAATATTTTGTTTGTTACAAATGTGAAATTCATTTATTTTTGGCATGATGAAGTGATACGTAACGGGTGACTGGAACCACCATATATGTGAAATTCATTTATTGTACTGTATCTTTGACAAGACACAAAAGATTTGAAAGGCAGCGGAACCATTGTCTGCAAGAAACATCAATTTCAGTGGCTTGTGTGTCAAACAATCCCTAATGCACACAAAAGGACAACCAAAGTTTAAATTATTCATTTGAAATTTATACACGTAAATGTTATCTAAATTATATTCCCCAAAATTACAGCGTTGTCTTAATCTTTCAACAAAAAGAGAAATAAGTATACAGTAATGCAGCATTATAATTCTTTTTATAGTAAAAATATTGAACTATTCATCGATTTGAGCATGTTATTCGATATCCGAAAGGACTATATATAGCATTTCTTTCTACATGTAGGTGATGTATCTTGTAGTGTTAACAAAAAATAAGAATGTATATTCTTTATCGGCTTTTTACCATAGCGCCGGTGAGCATAATTACGTTCAAGCGGAAGCGATTATTAAAAAATAAAAACTTGTATTGTTTGTTTAGTTTGTATATATATGACAAGTAAGTAAATAGAAAGCATTTTAAATATTTCCATGTTGTAAGGTAGAGCTTTAACACAAGACAGGTTTGTATTCGCTATTCAGGCTCCAAATGTTTTAAGAAAAATCAGGGTACGTTTCCATTCCAGTCAAATTAATAATAAAAACGACCTGAAATTTTTCCAAAAAGGTACAGAATTTTCTCGAATTGAATACTTTAATACATAGCAAAAAGAATCAATAATTGGTTGTAGCAGGAAGCTCTTTTTGTTGGAAAGAGAAATGATAAATCGTGTGCTAATTTGAAGATGATTTTGTTGGGGGCTAACTTTAGAGAGACCTTATTAAAGTTTGAATAATAAGCTTAGTCCATTTTGTGCCTTAACAAGAATCATTCACCATCTTCCCCTCAATTCACTTGACCACAACTAACTTCGACATATCCATATTATATACATATATACTAATATATGATCACCGAGGATGGATCCAGACTGCTATAACATGATAAATAAAGTTGAAACACCCTAAAAGAAAAAATGAGTATAATTATAGATTGAAAGATAGATTTCATCCCAAGTTCACAACGGACTAGTTAGGATTCATCAATAGTCGCTCGTCCACCACGACTACTTGGTGGGTTCAATTCAGATTTGGATTATCTGTTTGAATTTTGATTATTAATATATCTAACCGGGATATAAACTAATTTAATAAGTTTGTTTTCAATTCGATTTTTTGATAAAATATATAATTATCTTAGAGAAAATCAAAGTTCAATTCAGTTTGTTTATTTTTTTGGTTTCGTTCAGAGAACTTTAATGTTGCAGACATAAAATAAACACAACATATATAATACGGAAATTTGGTACGATTTTTGATTAGTTACTTTGGATTGGTTTTCAATCCGATGAAAATGGTTTACCAAGATTATAATGGTCAACTTCCAGTTCCAGTGACAATCCTGATCACTGCAGCATTACACATAAACCATGCGTGCGCCATCTAATTATTTGTTTTAAATCGTAGAGGTACACATATAACTAAAAAATATACTCTTGGTTTTAAATAAATGAAAATACTTATAATTTCTCATTAGTTTTGTCGTCAAATATAGTCTCTTGTTAAGAAATGGAGATCGAGAAAGATTATGCTTAAAGTCAACTAAACCATCCAGTAAATATATGGAGCTAGACTCGCAAAAGTATCATTGCAAGTTTGCAACTCTTGATATATTATTAATTATTTAAGTTTATAAACATCTGTGAAACATCTGAATCGGATGGTTCTTAATGTTTAAAGCCAATTATTAAGGGGATTTATCCCTGTTTTACATCAAATATCAAACTCCAAACTTTTTTATTTAACTGAGGACCAAATTGAAGTAACGACCAAAACATAATTTATGTTATTACTTGTTAGATCACGGGTTAATTTTTTTATCGAGCGGGAAACTACCAAATAAAAAACGATCAGGCGTGGCAAGTGGCAACTTGATAATTATAATTTTTTCCTTTTCAAATTTTGTTACGACTGAATGAAATGAATGCTTCGTTAATACCAAAAGTACCCTTTCAACATCATTTTTTTTCTCTCCATGCAATTTTATGTCTAACTCTATATTCCGGCATTATCATTGTCCATTTTTTTACATGAGTTTAGTTATTTATATATAATCTGTACAAAAATATCATTATATGGGTTTACAAACATATACAAAACAGAACTATGTATGTGACCGGCCCGACATTGATTTGTTATATATTTCTTCTGTTTCAAAAAATTTAATGTTTTAGGAAAATGTATTTGGATTCAAAATACATCCAGATACATCCAATTAATTGCAGATACATTTTTCCTAGAACATCAAGTTTTCTGAAATAGAGGGAGTATAAAAAAAATTACTGCTTCTTTTCCATATCATGAAAATTTTAGATTCCTAGAGGTCTTCGTTCACTACAAAAAATTATGCACTCTGTTTCAGAAAACTTGATATTTTAGGAAAATGTATATGCAATTATTTGGATGTGTTTTGAGTTCAGGTACATCCAAATAATTGCATATACATTTTTTTAAACATCAAGTTTTCTGAAATAGAAGGAGTAGATAGTTAGTATCAAACTCCATCAAGGTGGGCTAGTGGTAGGAGGGATTTCAGGTTGAGGGTGAAACTCCCAATACGCCTGAGTTCGAATCCCCACAGCTGCAAACAACTTGTTGGGGTCACGCGGCCATAGGCTTCGGCCCATGTGAATACCCGGAGGGAGACTCTGCCTGCGGGGTGCACCCCCACCAGGACCACACTTGAGGGCAATTAATGTCCAATACGGTGCTAGTCGAGACCGCCAGTGGTGGGGCCTGGATACCTGGTTAAAAAAAAAAGGTTAACAAAAAAATAGATAGTTAGTACTCCCTCTGTTCCTTAATAGTTGATGTTTAAGGAAAAATGTGTTTGGATGTATCTGGATGTATCTGGATGTGTTTTGAGTCCAGATACATCCAAATAATGTCCAGATGCATTTTTCCTTAAACATCAACTATTAAGGAACAGAGGGAGTATCATTTATAAAATGTCAAAAACTTAAATGACTATAATTAGAATCATTTATTAAAGATTAATTTAATGTTTTTACATCTCTTTAAATAATTGATATCAATATAAACTTGATTAACATTAATTAAAATTAAAAAACCAACACAAATATATGTGTTTACATCAATTACATAACAGAATCATTTTCTCAATTTGACTAGCATCGATAATAAATGATGTTAATATTTATTTCAGTTATAAAAAGTGATGCAAAAATTTTTTTGAGTAAACTACTATTTATCTCATATCACTAAATAAGGAGGAAGGATAGTAGTTTGCTCTTCTATATAACAAATTCACCCCAAAATATTTTTTTTATATAAGTAAAATCATCAATATGTATTTACATATATTATTTAGAATAATAAGTACAAAATAATTAATAATTTTGAATTTAGTATATGATGGAAAATAATACGAAATTTAAAATTTACATAATTTTTAATATCACTTATTTATAATTGATATAATCATATTATCAACAAAAATATATGATATAATTATATATATATATAATATCAATTGTTATAAGCGAAACAAATAGTAATATCATTTATAATAATTGATGCAATTGTGTACTTCATTTATATTAATTCATTTATATTAATTGATGCAAATTTTTATTTCATTTGTATAAATGATATTATATATTAACATCAATTGAAAAAATGATGAAACTACATACTTGAATCAATTGTTTTTAGCATCACAAAATATTAGAATGGTGACTCATTTATATAAATAATGCAAATTCATTTATATCAATCAATAAATGATATAAACTAAGAAAACAAATGTATTTCTTGTAGTGGTTAATGTTGTAAATTTTAGGCTCGGGTCTTTCGGCTTTATCCATCCATGACCCATATTAATTATCTTACTTTTTGAATTATTGAGTTTTGATTATTCTAACGGATGAGAATTTATATGTTTTGGATTATTACCCGAGTTACCAGAATTACAATGTTTGGGTAATACTGGTTTTGTCGTTTGGTCTGTGCAAGCAAAAGTATATAACAAAACAAACACTACCGCTGTAACTTGTGACTACTGAAGATAAATAAATTACAAAAAAACTTGCAAGATCAACATTTAATCAGAGAATAAGGATTGACAAAAGATGCATAATGCTCTCCTCTATAATAATTTGTGTTATACGTGTGACATGTGAGGAACACCACAAAATCTAGCAGATAACTCTTTTTTGAGTCCATTGCTACAAAAGCCAAAATCAAACACAACCTCTAAGTGATAAATTCCAAGTTTACCCATATACTCTGAATTATCCAATCCCCTATCCAAATTTTATCCGGTCGATCGAGATTAATCAAATAGTGCGTTTAAATATTGAAATTACCATGAATTATTTTTCAATATCCGAATTAACAGATCCTTAATTATATACATTAATATTTGGACATTACTTTTAGATATACCAAACAAAAAACTAAGATAGGCATGAGTTCATCGAATGGAACGGTTGATAACCTTTTGATCAATGTTTTTATGTAAGTTGTTAGACTAAATTATGACGATTATACATAGTCACCAAAAATACAAGTTCATAGGTGAAAAGGTTTTGTGACCAGATAGTCTGTCAATAACTTCATATACTAGAAAAGAGGAGTACTCGATTGATCTTATGCTTGAAATTTATTTCTCATTACTATAGATTATAGTATTCTTAGCTTTTAATTTAAGATAGTTTTTTAAAACATTTACCACAGTAATAAATCACAGTATATAATATATAAGAAAAATATTGATTAGGTTGTGATTTAGGTCTAAAGTTATGCGATTATGTTAATCGATGTGAATTGTGATGTAATATTTCTAACCAGATCTTTTGGATTAGCTAGCTAGTGATCTTCACTAGAAAACAGTGTATCCTTTTGGTTTTAACAATAAATTCATTAGAATTTTGTTAAAATAACACGTACAAATCTACAAAGATTAAAAGCTTAACAATTTAAAGGGATTAAACATATATGTGACAAATGATACATCATTGCTTCACACGTATTAATGGTTTGAATATATGATGATTATGCTGTTTTTTACCATTAAGAAAAAAATTACATTTTTACGTTTTAAAAAAGCAATTAATATATGTTGTCAAAAAAAAAAGCAATTAATATATATGATACACATCTTAAGAAAATAAGTTATTCATTTTCGAAACTTATTTGTTAGGTTTTATACTTGTTATGGTTTTGTTATTATACAACATAAATTTGCTTAACTCAAATATTTCTGGTAGTTATTGTTTTGTTATAATAGCATTCTACTATTCATATCTACCGTACGTACCAATCATCATCATAATAAAAATGATATATAATCTACCTTGAAGTATATATGAAAACTAGCAAATAAATGTAATCGATCGTAAAGAGACCAATATGTAGATACAGTTTTTTTCGATCTTCTTATTTTGGTAAGTGTTTTTTTCGTTCTTCTTGAAATACTAGACTAACAGACAAATATAAGTGTCGCCTATGTACCCAACTAAACAGAAACACTGATCCAAACATAACTAGATGAACCATAATATATCCAAATAAATTGAGTTTGATTCCTTTAGTCAGATCCAGCTTTCACTCAAACTAATCAAACCAAAGGCAAATATAAAGAAAGTAAGAAACCAACACTGTTTTGGATTTGGACTAATTAACTGCAACAAAATAGTTACCAAATCCAGGTGAACTTCTGACACATAAATAAGTATAAGTTAACAATCTACTTTAACTTCTCTTTTTCACTAAACGACTTTAACATTGAAGGAAGAATGAACATCAAATACATACTACTTTGATATAAAAACATATATGACTAAGATTTTATTAAAATGGATAATATAACTATAAAATAACAAAAAAAAAAAGATGAAATGTTTAGGAGAGAAGTAAGTACTATTATGACCACAATCCCACAAATAGAGAGCTGCACGCGCACCCACCAATCTTCTCTCTTACTTGTCTCTTCCTTCACTCCCACACCCACACCCACACATTCGTATTTACTAATCAATCAATTACTTAGTTAATCAATATACAATTTTTTTATATATAAGAGAATATTATTCCACCCATATCTTAGCAATACAATAAACAAAAAATTGGATTCCATAAGATTAGATATATATCACTTTCGCCACTTATCTTAATTAGTTCTGTAACATATATGGAACCATGCATAGACATAGTGGATCACTCCAAGCGTGCCCATTTGATCTTCATGACTATTCACTAATAACTTACAATTACTTTTTTAAAAAGTAATAAACTTATATTTACCAACAAAATATTAATAAGTTTCACTGATATTTTTTAAGTGTTATCCAAAAGTATTTAAGATCAAAGACCAACTAGTTTTGAACAAGACCCAATTATGTAAATCTTACTTTCTGTATAAAACCTCCAACTTTCCAACATACAAAACCTCGTTTACATGAGACTGATGATAAAATATATATTTTCTATACAGAGTTAAATAATGATTTGTGTATTAATACATTGAAGGTTTTTTTTCTATAAAAAATTGTATAGTTCAACTCTCGATCTACATCTTCTGTAAAGTAATAAACTCGGATATATAATTTACTAGTGAGCAAAATAGTTTCTTAACAATACATGTTCTTAAGTTGTCCAAAAAAAAAAAAAACAATACATGTTCTTCGTTCTACAGCTTTTCGAGGGATATTGATCTTGAATTATAAAATAATATCTCCCTTTTATATGGTTAGCGAATTATTTTATAAAACAATTTACACTTAAAAATCTATACTTTTTTACATGCATATATAATAGCTTTTTTATACTATATATATATATATATAGTCTTATGCATAAATAATATATTTAGTTAGACAAAACATTAAACTATAGTATCCACGGTTTTTACTATTTAGTTTTTAGTTTTTTGGGTAAACTCATCATGTTAGCTTTTGAAAGTCCTCGGAGCAATGGATTCAAACCTCGAAGACATTGTATCATATCAGTTATAAATTGATAAAGAAAAATGTCAACCACGCATATCAGTTATAAATTATACCACGTGTCTGAATTAAACCTTACATACAAAATAATACAAAATAATAAAAGACTGCTATTTCTCTTTGAACAAAAAAAAAAAGTCTGCGACATCAAAAAGGCATCTCTACAAAATCTATCTTCTTTTTCTTCTCCGGTTAAAAGCCGCGTGCATTAGTTGTTTTTGCACATAGATTAAAAAGGTATTTAATTTTTAAAATTTTTGAACTAAAATATATTTAATTATCAATTCCAAAATATTTCAAGTAATACAAAATAATTTGTAAAATATAAATAATTAAAAATAACATAAATTAAGAAATCATAAATGCAAATAGAATTTATAGTAATTAAAAATAGATATGTTATTTTCACTTTTAAAACAAATTAAGACATTTAGTCATTTTTCAGCTAAGACATAGAATGTGGTGAAAAGAAATAATGATAATTAAATTGATCATAAAATTAAAATATTATATTATTTTTAATACCACAAAACACATAGCATTATAGGTAGAAAATCATAACATATTCTGCTTTTAATTTTCGTTATTATGAAAATATATTCGAATTTTTATCACATATATAATATTATGGCTAGATTTAGGTTTGTGACTTTCACCCAAAACCCGAACCAAAAACTGTAACCAAATTTTTAAAAAACTCAAGCTTTTTTATATTTCTAAAACCGAAAATCCAAAAAACATTTAAAAATGCAGAAAAGACAGAAAAAGCCAAAAAACCTGAATTAAACCCGAAAAAACTTGAACCCAACCCGAACATAATTTTGTTTTTTTCTAAACCCGAACAATTTATATATCTCTAAATCCGAAAACTTGAAATCCGAAGAACCTGACTTGACCCTAATCCGATCTGAAACTCGAAGTCCCAAACCTAACCTAGATTTATAGATATTTTGTTTATTTTATTATGTGTAAGAATTTCCTAGCCGTTAGTTAGTTTGGATCTAAAACATAATCAATTAATCGATGATTAATCATGTTGCCAAATTTATATTTTTTTCAAATATTTTGTTTATATATATGGGTGAATTAGCTCACTAACCATATTGGCATATCAAACTAAGCTTATGGCCATAGGAAAAGCATAATACACTGAGTAACCAATATCAGTTTTATTGGACAAAAATATCCTTGTGAAAGATAAGAAAACAAAGGATTACTATACTATATTATACTATACTATACTAGAACAAATGAGTACGATAAACCAATTCGTTATGAATTTGACACCCTTATGTGGATAAATTGCTTTATACTCTCTTGTTAAAAGTTAAAACAATTGCTTTGAATGGATTACATGCAAATGATTCTCCAATTCATTGGTATTAAAAGATCGTCCTAAAACAGTATGTGTTCCTCTCTTTCACTCTACCTTTGTTCTCATTCCTCTTCGTTAGTGTTTGTTTTTTTGTTGTATTTTTTATAATATGAGCTAAAGAAATCGATTGTATGTGGATTAATTGGAAGAGATTGCAGACGCCACGAAGAAGAGAATCAAAAAGAGAGATAAAGAAATGAGGGTAGTTTCGGTATTAATACATATTACACATGGTATACTCTAGCCAATAACTCAATATGACTATTCTCTTAATTTGATTTTTTTTTTAGTGTTATAGGTGCTAATTTCTCTATATATATACATATATATAGTTATTGTAGGGCCAAGATCACTCAGTGTCTCACATAAGCTCGAGCTCTTCGGCAGAGAGGTTTGTCAATTCACCATTAATGGCAGAGGCACTGGCTATTCGAGCAGCCTTGTCTCATGCCAGAGACCTAGGTTTCACACACCTCTGGCTCCAATCTGACGCTCAAGACTTGGTCCGAGCTATTGTTTCCCGAGAGCACATCAAGGAAATCTTCGGACTTCTCTTCGATATCCACTCTCGCGGAGTCTTTTTCTTATATTGCTTTTAAGTTTGTTCCTCGTTTAAACAATGTGGCTGCTGATGCAATTGCCAAGAAAGCTCTATGTAATTTCTTGGCCTTATCATCTACTATGTAACTCTCGTTGCTTTAATTAAAGTATTGGTTGCTCAAAAAAAAAATTGTAGGGCCAAGATGTGAAGAGTAGATATAACGCTCCTACCGTCCATCTCATTAGGTCACCCACGGTTTTTCTCAATCATGTGAGTCCATTCATGTCCGACGGTCGGTTTTCTATTTGTGAAGGGTTTTAGATATTTGTTTACTGCTTCTGCAATCAACACCCGACTTTTTATGTGTTTTTTTCCTAATTTACACTATTCCGCAGACCACTTTCCGAAAGGTTATCCATTCTTCCACTACTCCAGCCCAAACACTTTTAATTTTTGAGTTATTGATGGGTTTTTGACCAAAAAAGTAAATACACTTTGTTAACATAGGCAATTAAATTAATTCTAAACCTCTCCACAAACTTTGATGTTACAGTGGATAACTAATTAATCGATTTCTATCTCTACAATATTAACTAATCGATTTGTGGTTATTGACTTCAATTTGTTTAAGTTTGATTTAAGTAATTGTAGGATTTACGTCTTGACCCTATTAATTTAATTATAGATGGGTTGTTTAATTGTTTTGATTTGTTATTAATTGTTTCTCTTCTTCGTCTTGACCCTGATGACCCGATTCACGAATCACCGAATCAACTCGGCTGAATTGGGTTTTTTTAGACACTTTTAACTTCTGAAGAGATACGAGTCCTCTTCTCAATATATGTTGTGGGGCCAACAATTTGGATGGAGTAGCGGCAGTAGCCGACGTGGGCAAGGGTCCCACCGAAGAGTGAGAATCTTACACCATCATTGGAAGTGCGCCCTAAATCCGAGGCAAAAGAGGAAAGTAGGTCCCACTAACTAAGTAGTCGATTTCTTAAGACAGTGACATGTGAACATGGTGGCCCTACATAAGTCACTCCTCTGGGTGACAACTAGGCTTATGTTTGGTACGTTTGTTTTTATTTTATTTTTCCCTTTCTTTTCGTGTATTTCTTATAAAATAAAGAAATGTCAAAATTGATCTAGTGATTTGATGAAAAAATGCTATACCATTTTTTTTTTGCTTTTAAGTAAACAGAGATAAAAGAAAAACTGGGAGTAGGGGAAGCTGAGACTAATGAGGATAAATCGAGTGCTACTGTACCATGCGCACACAAGTTTATATCCAAAAATAATTAACTAAAGAGGCCCACTCTCTTTCACACACCATATGTTAATTATCTCATGTTTGTGCTCCCAGTAATCTTCCTCATTATCCACTTTTCTAAATATTTATGTTTTGTTCATATAAATCGCAACCACATATATATCTTAATTCTCCTCAGTCGGAAACAATGATCAGACACGGATATAAACAGATTTTGGTCCAAAAAATATATAGATTTAACCGACTGAAGCTATTTTGGTAGTTTAAACCCCAACTTAAGACACACCAAGTATGATAATTTAAATGTCAACTGAAGCTAAATCAGTAACGATAGATTAGAAATTTGTTTCTATCCAATTGTAAGATTATCGTTATTTTTACGTGATAGAGATTGGATCATCAGTTTCATTTCTTAATAATAAGTTTTCTTGCAGTATAAGTATATTCATCTTCACAGGAAAATGGAAAAAGAGAGGCGCATGTGAACAAAGGAGACGACGCGTATAAGATTGAAATGTGCCTCGAGCCCAAAAAACAAATCCAGAATCAATCTTGATACTCGATAGTGTTATAGCTTATATTTATAAGTATAATAGTGTTTTAAATGTTTTTGCGAGGTTGTTTGGTACATATGAGGCAATTTATTATTCGATGCAAATCATTCCCCGTGCCTCTTATGCTATATTTTTCTTTATTGTAAACATGAGATAGTTATTTTGAAATTTGATTACGTTGAAAATTAACAAAAGAAGAAGAGGAAAGAATCTGATGGACCCTTATGGTTTCTCCACGCAAGAATCATTCCACTGAAAGAGCTAATACATGCATGCATTATACTTTCGTCTCCTGGACCAACACTTGCGTCAGTATTTTAATCCGCTTAAATGATTTAGTCTTGTTTTAGGCATCTAGGACCATAATTGTATATCTAAAACTACATATATAACTGTAGAGATTAAATTGTGTTGGGTATGAAACTTGATTTGAGCTAATATATAGAGTAAAACAAACTAAACCAAATAACTAACTATATACAGTTACCAAAAAAAACTAACTATATACTCCATACACTGTGAAAGAACCATCTTTTATTTCTAAAATACCGTCATACATAGTGAAAGTCCAAATTCTATAAATCAAGTTCAAATTATGGGTCAGTGTCTCGTTCAACTAGAACCTACACAAATGGATAGAACAAACGAAAAAACGTGACTAGCATCGAAAAAATTGTAAAATGAGCATTAAAAAATGCAGCAAATCAATGACTAACATTACATCGAATAATAAAAAATGATGTTTAATTTTCCATGATCCATAAAACTATGTCGATAATTACATGCCTCAACCGCAACGAACGTTCGTTATCATTCAAAGCCGTAGTGTCTACAAACACAAGTGCATCGTCATCTCTGGTCCATAGTTCTCTATCTTTATAAAGTTGCCACAATTATGAGACGTGCTTGCGTAAGCATGCGTCATCTCTTTGTCATATTGTGCAAATCCAACAAGACATCATAATATGTGACACTTTTGTTATGGAGAGACTTTCAAGAGATTTGGTTCAGTCAATTTTAATTTTTTAATAAGATAGCTGATGATGACAGAAGGGTGAAGCATGGAGGCCATCATGTTCCCTCTTCCCCGAACCCTTTGTCCTCTTCAAAAGGTATCTGATTCTCTTTTAAAAATACTTTTATGTACAGTTTAGTACATTAGATTCATTTTCCCCACTCTATTGCTTCCATAGCTTCTGACTTATCTGAAATCGTTGTTCTTAAATTTTTATTATTTGAAATGATAATCTTCGGTTTTCGTCCAAACAAAAAGAATGGTCTGCCAAAAAAAAAAAAATCCACTTTGAATTTCGCAATGAGGACATTGAGGAGTGCTTCTAATTAACGGGAGGATTATCAACATATTGGAACTCTTACACTATATATTAATATAAAAATATATAAATGATGCACTGACTAATACTCTAATCGTCAGTTAATTATATATATTTAAGTATAATTTTTTTTATCATTTTCTTAAAAAGAATCATGGTTCGTTGCTGCATATAATTAGATTATAAACATATGCGTGTATCCCTCATGATAATTACTATTTTTGTGCAAATTAATCTTAGTTTGGCTTGTGGGCTCATTCATTTTCTCTTAAACCCTGTCTCCTACTCCTTCACATGTTTATTCTATCTAATACATACTCAAACTTGAGAGTTCGAGGGAACGTTACAGAATCGCTAAATCAACTTAATTATATGTTTTGTACTTAATTAATTAACGATCATTATGTCATATGCATTTTAGTTCTTGATATGTATTATATATTATTTACGATATTTAATTTTTCATGACCAATTTTCTTGAAAAATATTTCGGTTTTAAAAAACGAAAAGAGGCAAATTTGTTACTGAAAGTCTGAAACCTTGTAAAAAAATACCTTTTTTATATTTACTAAAATCTCTCGACACTTTGGGGGTATTTTCTTTGCATATATAAAAAAATTATAGCAATGAGAAACTTTTGGAAGGGGTACAGACGGAGGAAGATATGATAATGATGTTGCTGGGGATATGAAGAGCTTGATAGGGGAATAGGCACATTGATATGACAGTGTCTCCAAATCAAAAGCCCTAACTCCTATGCAATAAAAACTTATGTTTCTGTTTGAGGGTTATACTTTTAACTCTCTAAGGTAGACACAAATCATAAGCATATGGTCTAAGCAATATATGGGACTTATATTGTTTTAAAAAATAAGTGTAGGGGCTTATAGACGTATATATACTTACCCACTCTATATATTGTATTTTTTTTGTTCTGGAGGAATAATTAATTAGGTGATCATATAAGCGTATCGAATAGTGGCGCGAATGCACTTAACGGATACGGAGTCAGTTGACACCGTATTAGTGTTATAAAAACGTGAAATGTAGCTAAAATACCAAAAGAATCAGTAGCAAAAGTGGTTAATGATGCCTAATGACCCCCAATAATCCGAGTTCGATTCTCAACATGACCCCTTTACACCCTTTACATAATTTTTGACCCCATTTCAAAACATTTCCTATCCTATAGGGAAACAAAAAGAAGAAGAAGCTTGCTTGCCTCTACTGATACCAGTATTTGTCGACAATACTGCTGACTCACAACTCTGGCGTACTTGATTTTAAAATGATCGCGAGAATGAAAAGTAATATTTTCGAATTGACACATAGTTGGGCCTTGTTGGACCGAGATGGAATCTATTCAGATATATAATAATCGATTGGGTCCATTCGACCTCTAAGATCAACCAAAAGAGTTAAATTAAGCCGTAATCGCAGACTCACACAGACACAGTTTGGTTGGAAAGAGTCCATGTTTGCAATGATGTAGAATGGTATAACAAGGGCCAAGGGGTATGCGTTTGGTTTATATGTTTGCAATGTTGTAGTTGTTTTCATGTTTTAGTCGATTCGTTTCCGGAAATGTAGGTTAACATAAGTAAACCTCATGAACAACAGTGTGTCTCAATTTGATTTTGCTCACTCGTTTGTTTTCATCTCTCATCTGCACTAACACAGTTTGCTATACGGACCAAACCATGGAAGGGAAGCTTAAACGAATTGTTTAGTGATAAACATGAGGTGGATATCCGTACGCTTCGACTTTGTAATAGCAGTAGTGTATGGCTTTCAATGCATTGGTGGCTCATCTTTGGGCTCCTTGAATGATATATTAGAACCATAAAGAAGATAGAATAACTGCTGCAGACGACTAATTTAACTATAATAGGCAGAACAAAATTGTATTAATACATAGCTCTATTAACTCATGATTATTTAATAATAACAGATTTTTTTTCCCCAAATTCACATTATCATAAATCCACCGAATAACATACCTATAAAAATTTCTGTTCCCAGCTATTAGTGGACTATAAATTCGACAATTAAAGACAAGATTATAAGTGAAATTGTTTCCCACAGGCTTGCTGGTTAACTATTAAAAAATGGGATTTTTAATGGCACTTTATGACTTATCCTCCTTCTCTTTAATTTTGTTTGGTCAAATTCATCACATCTTAATTAGCAAATGTATGATTTGAGACGATCTGCTTGAAGCTAGGCGAGGAAGAAAAAGAGAAAGAAGCGAAGTGTCGCCCTTTTTGGTAGCTATTGAATGAGTTTCCGATCCACGATTCCGTCGGCGAGCTCGGAATCCGAACAAGGAAAACGCAGAATCCGAATCCGAATCCGATCCTCATCATCTCATGTCGTTCTCCTTTTTTAAGCCATCGAGGCCTAAAACGCCTCAAGAGGTCGTTAAGGCGATCAGAGACAGTCTCATGGCTCTCGACACCAAAACCGTCGTCGAAGTTAAAGCCCTCGAGAAGGTTGGTTCTCTCTTCAAACGCCTTCTCTCTGATACAATTTTGTTTATGAAAGTTTCCACCTTTACGCCTGACTGCTGAATTTGAGATATGGGTTTTACTAATTTGGTTTGATTCACTCTTTTCTTCTCAATTGTATATGTAAAGTCTGATTTTTTTTTTTTTTTTTACTTTCAGTGTCTTGTTTCCTAGGCAAATCTAATGCAGAATGTTCTCTTGTTAGGCTCTGGAAGAAGTTGAGAAGAATTTTTCTTCTCTGAGAGGAATGCTTTCTGGAGATGGTGAGGCTGAGCCAAATGCTGATCAAGCTATACAGTTAGCATTAGAGTTTTGCAAAGAAGATGTCATCTCTCTTGTTATTCATAAGCTACACATTTTGGGATGGGAAGTAAGTTTGAGAGATTTGTTTTTCGATTTGTTCCCATTCGTGAGTGTTAGTAGAAACTTTTATAATCCAGTTGAGTAATGTTGCAGGCGAGAAAGGATTTACTGCATTGCTGGTCTATCTTGTTGAAGCAAAAAGTTGGCGAGACTTATTGCTGTGTCCAATACTTTGAAGACCATTTCGAGTTGCTCGACTCTTTGGTTGTATGGTAAAACACTGTAAAGATTTAACATTTTTGTTTATCTGGTTGAAAATTTGATCTGTTTCTCTTGAGTCAATCAATACCAAGAATTCACCTGTTTATGAACAGCTATGACAACAAGGAGATTGCTCTGCATTGTGGAAGTATGCTTAGGGAATGCATTAAATTCCCAAGTCTTGCCAAGTAAGACAAACTCTAATGTGATTCTAAACCTGGTTTAATGAGTTGAGATATTCGTTCACACGGTTAAATTTTTGTAGTGCCTTTTCAGGTATATCTTAGAGTCTGCCTGCTTTGAGTTATTCTTCAAGTTTGTGGAATTGCCAAACTTTGATGTTGCTTCTGATGCATTTTCAACATTCAANTTTTTTAAAATTCAAGGGGGTTTCCCCCCCCCCCCCCCCAAAACTATATTATTAACGTGTACTTGTTTCGGATTTTGCTTATTTATTCACCACTTTCTTGTCTCTCTTGCAGGATCTTCTCACAAAACATGACTCTGTTGTTTCAGAGTTTCTCACCGCTCATTACAGTGAGGTTTGTTTCAGATTCTGTTTTCAAGCTTAGATGAAAACATGAGAAGCATTTATGGCTATTTCAGTTATTCTCCTTTAGCCGACGGAATATTTATGTGTTATTTTCAGTTCTTTGATGTTTATGAAAGACTTTTGACATCTTCAAATTATGTGACTAGAAGGCAATCTCTCAAGGTTATTGTTCATTACAGAAACTTTTTTTTTTTTTCTTTCTCTGATATATTATTTATCTCTTAAATGGTTAAGTTAACCATGGAACTATTTGCGGTTGATTTAGCTTCTCTCGGATTTCCTATTGGAGCCTCCAAATTCACACATCATGAAGAAATTCATCTTAGAAGTTCGCTATATGAAAGTCATAATGACACTTTTGAAGGTAAACAATGGATTTTGTGGTTTCATTTTTTTGCGTGTGGTTCATTTGTCACAAACTCACAAGTTATGATTCATGTTCATTTGAGTAGGACTCGAGCAAGAATATTCAAATATCGGCCTTCCATATATTCAAGGTAACACGTATCTTTGTTAAAAACCTCAGTGAATTTGGTAACAACTTTTAACAGGTCTCTGTTTATCAGACTATGAAGCCTTTTAAACTGTATTTGTTTGTGCGCTTACAGATCTTTGTTGCGAATCCTAATAAGCCGCAAGAAGTGAAGATCATTTTGGCAAGAAACCATGAGAAGTTACTTGAACTCCTTCACAATTTGTCCCCTGGTAAAGGTAATACTAATTCCAACTGTTCAATACTAATTTATAAACATCACCCTGACTTATTCCATTACCTAAAATCTTGTATAGGCTCGGAAGATGATCAATTCGAAGAGGAAAAGGAGCTGATCATCGAGGAGATCCAAAAAATGTCTCGCCTGAAAAATCTCGAACTTTGAACGATTCTTTTGCCTCCTCATCTCTATCTGTTCCACGCTTGTGATTCCGAGTCCTGCAAAAGAAGTTCCTGTCTAAGTTTTGAGTGTAGTAATGTAACTTGTGATTCTCTGTGACATCATCGCTGAGTTGCTCGTATCCATGACTTGTCTCTTATTAAAAAGACCATAACACTTTGTTGGCTTCTAATATCTTTTATATGAAGATGTGCTTTTGTATGTAATCTTTGAAATGGATAAACTCATCCACATTACAAATTCTATTCAATGAAAACCCCGTTTTGGTTTATTGCCCAAGAGAAAACAACAAATACAGATCAGTGGGTCGGCCGGTTGTGGCCCNGAGCCAAAAAAAAAAAAAAAAGGAATCGACCTTTTTGTTGATGAATCATATCTAATGTTACAGCTCTAGAATCACAGACAAAATTTAGTTTCATTCAGGCAAAATCTCTAGAATCTCATTCAAAGAAGTTGCGACAGAATCAGCCAACTTCCGATTTCTCAACTCTTGTAATGCAGCATAAGTCCTAGCAGAAGGTTTCAGGCCTAAGTCCTTAAGCTCCTTGAACAGCTTAACGACTCTCTCAACCTTGTTCTCCTTGGAAAAGCCTTGAACCAAAGCGTTATACGTGATCGCGTCCGGTTTAACCCCTGTTTCAGACATTGTCTTGAAAAACTCGAACGCCTGCTCTGATCTCCCAAGCGAGCAGAAGCCAGTGACCATCGTGTTGCAGCTAACCGTCGTTTCTCCATACCCGTTTCTAACCATCTCGCTGTATAGCTCCCGAGCAAGCGCGACTTCGCCTCTCTTCAGATGCGCGTGTATCATCACATTGTAAGTGAACGCGTTCGGTCTCATCCCTTTCTTTATCAGCTCACACCACAGCTTCCTCGCGCTGCTGAAGCATCGCATCTCACACAATCCATGGATCATCGTGGTGTACACAACTATGTCAGGCGCATAGCCTTTCTCTTTGAGGCTGTTGAATATACAATAAGCCTCTTGAGGCTTCTTGTTCTTGCACAGCCCCCGAATAATCTCATGGTACGTGTTAAGACTCGGGAAACGGTTCCACGCTATCATCGTATGGAGAATCTCTGACATGGAAGCGTACTTCTCAATCTTGCAGAAGGCAGAGATCAACGTCTCATACACAACGTGTCCTGGATCATACCCTTGTTTCAAAGCCTTCTTCAGAAGCTCATATCCTTCTGAAACTTCACCACCATCACACAAAGCTTGAATCAAACACTGAATCCTCTCGAGATCAACCTCGGATTCTGTCATCTCCTTGTGAAGTTCCCAGAAGCGATCGAGCTTCCTCGCTTTCACGCAGCCTAATAAAACCGAATTGCAGGTTGCAACCGAAGGTTTAGCTCCCTTCTCTTTCAGTGCAGTGTACACTTGAATGCCTTCGTCGACCAACCCTTCTTTACAGAGACACTTCACGTATTGCTCTAATAGCTTCGTCTCTGGGTTAAAACCAGTCGTCTCGAGGAAGATTTTCGCAGCTTTCACTGCTCTTGCATCCAAAAGGGCACCAAAGAGAAGGTTTAACGACGCAGGGTCAGGTGTGTAATCGTAGTTCGAGCAAACCCATCGGAAAAACCAGAGAGTAAACAGAACATTGTGCTGAGATTTCAACAGCTCTCGGAAAAACAGAGGGTCTGCGAAATTAAACCAAGGGAAGTCAGATACCAGAGTCTGCTGCCATCTCTGTCTCTCTTTCATGATCGCAGAGACGGTTTTAGCCATTTCCGAATAGCTTACGGTTCCATCTCCGGCCGATTTTAGCTCCTCGGGATTTGATTCGCTATCCCGAGATTCGATTGTTAGACTCCGTATCTGGGTATTAGGGTGGTGCTTCTGTCGAGTTCGGTTTCTAAGGAGAGTGATGATGAAATACGACTGACCTCTACTCATGCCGTATCCGCTAACTTTCACTGATTCGTAACTCGAAATGTCGTGGGCCAATATCCAATTCAGGCTCGAAGCAGCCTAGACGCAGATCGTACAAAATGTCGAATCCTTCACCGGAACCCTAGATTTTGATCCCCCGATTTGAATGAAAGGTTTTTTTTATTTTATTTTATTCGTTTCTATTACTAATAAAAGTTTTATTACATTGCAATCATCATAGTTCTCATAAACTATACTTTGTCATTAATGTTATGACATCAAAATTTAGTTTGGTCTAGTTAAAATAAAAATTGGCCGGACGAAANAAAAAAAAAAAAAAAAAAAAAAAAGGGGATTGCTTCTTTTCTTCTTCTCCTCTTCTCTCTCTATCTCTATCTGTATCCGTATCTGTGTCTATCGTCTTCGCCGAAATCCCTAATTAATTTGTTCCCTACCTTCACACCAATTTCCCGCCCAAAGAGAATGTGGACGGTCAAGCAATGAAGCCTCATCATAGTCAATTCCAATCTGCGAATAGCTGAAGAGTTTCGAAGCTCTCTCGCAATCTCCGTCCCTTTGTGTGTCTTTTCGTCGCTTCCACGGGAATGGAAAGGTATTCATTTCCATCGGAAAACTCTGCCTGATTTGTTTTTTTTTCTTCCTATTTTTCGTTCTTGTATTTGTTGGCTTCAATTAGAGGGAGTATACTTAGATTTAGAAAGGTGGATAGTTGAGAATTCGTGTCTGTTCTGTATCTACAATTCCCGGAAACTTGTAATGTAAAATCTATGTGAATTGGTTCATGTTTTGCTTTTTGACTCTTTGTGTAAATGTTCTCTCTTTGGTTTTGGTATAAAATGCAGTGCAGATACTGAGCTCAGCAGTTTCAACAACATGGTAGCGAAAGCATATCCGTTACGGATTCTGAATCACAACAACGGCGTAAACGAAACCGTAGAAGGAAACTCAGGAGTCGAACCTTACGTGGGGCTCGAATTCGACACCGCAGAGGAAGCTCGTGAGTACTACAACGCGTACGCCGTGCGAACCGGTTTCAAAGTCAGGACCGGTCAGCTGTACAGATCAAGAACAGACGGTACGGTTTCGTCGAGGAGGTTCGTTTGCTCCAAGGAAGGTTTTCAGCTGAATTCGAGAACCGGGTGCACCGCGTTTATCCGCGTGCAGAGACGGGACACAGGGAAATGGGTGCTTGATCAGATCCAGAAAGAGCATAACCATGAGCTCGGAGGCGAAGCTCACGTCGAGGAGACGACGACTCCGCGTCCCTCGAGAGCTCCCGCTCCTACGAAGCTAGCTGTGACGGTGAATCCGCATAGGCCTAAGATGAAAGTTGTTGATGAGTCCGATAGAGGAGGACACCGGTCCTGCCCGGCTGCTGCTTCTAAACGCTTCAAAACCGGTGAAGGAGAAGAGAGCGGCGGCGAAGACCACCCAAAGGCGGTTTCTGGCACCGAGCCGTACGCAGGGTTGGAGTTTGGTTCGGCTACTGAAGCGTGCCAGTTTTATCAGGCGTATGCGGAAGTCGTTGGGTTTAGAGTTCGGATCGGTCAGTTGTTCCGGTCGAAAGTCGACGGTTCGATCACGTCGAGACGGTTTGTTTGTTCGAGAGAAGGGTTTCAGCATCCTTCGAGGATGGGCTGTGGAGCTTACATGAGGATCAAGAGGCAAGACGCCGGCGGTTGGATCGTCGACCGTCTCAACAAAGATCATAACCACGACCTCGAACCGGGGAAGAAGAACGACGACGGTGTGAAAAAGATCACAGCAGACGACGTAACCGGAGGAGGTTTGGACTCCGGCGATCTCATCGAGCTAAACGATTTCGGCAACAAGACCCGAAAAAACGGAATCGATAAAGAGTGGTATCCTCTGCTTCTCGACTACTTCCAGTCCAAACAAACAGAGGACATGGGGTTCTTCTACGCCGTGGAGCTGGACGTCAGCAACGGAAGCTGCATGAGCGTTTTCTGGGCGGATAGCCGATCAAGATTCGCTTGCAGTCAGTTCGGCGACACGGTTGTTTTCGACACTTCGTACAGGAAAGGAAGCTACTCTCTTCCTTTCGCTACCTTCGTCGGGTTTAACCACCACAGGCAGCCCGTGCTTCTCGGGTGCGGCGTGCTTGCTGACGAATCGAAAGAGGCTTTCTTATGGCTGTTCCAGACGTGGCTTCGCGCCATGTCCGGCCGTCGTCCTAAATCCGTCGTGGCCGATCAAGATCTGCCAATCCAGCACGCTCTGTCGCAAGTCTTCCCCGCGGCGCATCATCGTTACTCTGCTTGGCAGATGAGGGAGAAAGAAGGAGAGAATCTCAGGCCGTTTCCAAACGAATTCAAGTACGAGTACGAGAAATGTCTATACCAGACTCAGACGACCGTCGAGTTCGACTCGGTCTGGATCGCTCTCATCAACAAGTACGGTCTTAGGGACAACCTTTGGCTCAGAGAGATCTACGAACACCGCGAGAACTGGGTCCCCGCGTATCTAAGAGCGAGCTTCTTCGCCGGAATCCCGATAACCGGAACCGTGGATCCCTTCTTCGGTGCTTCGCTCGACGCGCTAACGCCTCTCGGAGAATTCATTTCCCGGTATGAGCAAGGGCTCGAGCAGAGACGCGAAGAGGAGAGGAAAGAGGACTTCAACTCTTACAACTTGCAGCCGTTTCTTCAGACGAAAGAGCCCGTTGAAGAACAGTGCAGACGGCTCTACACGTTAACCGTCTTCAGAATCTTCCAGAACGAGCTCGTCCAGTCTTACAATTACCTCTGCTTGAAGACTTACGAAGAAGGAGCGATGAGTAGGTTCTTGGTGAGGAAATGCGGGAACGGGAACGAGAGCGAGAAACACGCCGTGACTTTCAGCGCGACGAATCTCAATTCGAGTTGCAGCTGTCAGATGTTTGAGCACGAGGGGTTGCTCTGCAGGCACATTTTGAAAGTATTTAATCTCTTGGACATTAGAGAGCTTCCGTCTCGGTATATACTTCACCGGTGGACCAAGAACGCGGAGTTTGGGTTTGTGCGTGATATGGAATCAGGCGTGAGCTCTCAAGATCTCAAGGCCTTGATGGTTTGGAGTCTTAGAGAAGCTGCTTCTAAGTATATAGAGTTTGGGACTTCGTCTCTGGAGAAGTATAAGCTTGCTTATGAAATTATGCGCGAGGGTGGGAAGAAACTTTGTTGGCAGAGATGAAATGTAAGATGCAATCTTCTTGTTAACCACTTGAAATATCTAACTTCTAGATCATATGTGTCATGTCTTAATGCATTCGTGTCTGAAAGTTGCTCAAGTTTGTTTTAGGTATCTTTGGTTTACCGTTGAAGAAGATGATGAAGTCTTGTTCGCCATTCTAATCTTAACCGTTTTGATAACTTCCGTTACTGCAAGAGGTCGCGGTGGAGCTGGGGTCATGGTCGTTCCTCATGATGAGCATCATTTGTAGTGGGGATTCCGGTGATCGATTGATTGACCGATGACATGTTTGTTCTGTGTGTGTGTGTTTGTTTATGTTGTTCCAAAGGATCTGAGTAAGTGAAAGAACAGATCAGAATTAGGGTTTTGCTTTCTTGTTTGGGAGGGAAGACGATACAAATCACGTTTAGAGAATCAAATCGTTTGATGCTAGTAGAAGCGTAGGATGTAATGTAAGATCATATATTATCAAATCTCTTTCTTCTTCACATGCTTTAGTTTATCATTTCAGTTTTTTTTTTTTACTGGTAACAATATAAATATACTGAAACTAAAATTAGTCATTTCAGTTTTGCACTCTCTTCGTTCTTTTTCAACGATAATAGAATTCTTGAACACAGTTTTTCAGATGGTGCCGTGTGCAATCAAGGTATAGAAAATAAAATAAAAATAAAAAATATTACACGAGAAGAAAAAACATGAGAACAAACACACAACACACAAATTACACGATCTCAAGCGCTCTGTTTAGTGTAAACCGCTTGTAGGAAGAAAACCAAACCAATAAATCTTTCTCTCAATTTAGAAACTCAAACTCTTCCCGTATGAGGTCTTTCAACGGCGACTGTTTCTCCAACTCCTGCGTGAATAGCTCCGGTGCATAGTAGCTGAGTACCACTCACAATTATTGTCAAAACTTCAAGAGTTCTCTGTAAAACAAAATTATCAACAAAAAGAAACAAAAACATATTAAGTATCCGTAAAAGAAAGATTTTGCAAATTCCCATTCTTAGAAATATTTTTTCTTAAAAAAGAGAGTAAAAAGCTCACTAGATTGGCTTCGGTCCAGCCTATGTTGATCTCCTTGCAGGCCAATCTGCACCAAGATCAAATCGGTTAAGATTCGGTTTTTAAAAATTTCTGCTTGGTGTAAGAAGAGTGAACGAAAATGAACCGGATAGAACCCGGTTTGATTTAATTACACAAACCGGATGGTGGATGCATGAGCTTACCCCATGGCGAGGAGAGTGAGAGACCAAGAGATGAGAGAGGAAGCCGCGGCGGAGTGGAGATTTGGAGAGTCCCACTGAAGAACGTTCATGATTCCGGTGAGTGAAGTCGCCATTCCGACGACGCCAGCGATCAACGAGAATATTACGAAAAAACCAGTAGCCATGTTCCCCACCGGGAAGTATATCGGAAAGATCTTCGCCGGAAGAGATAGCACAGATGCTGCAAAATAAGACAAAATGTTGATCATTACCATTCAGTTCTAAATTGTTGGATTGAAAAATTAAGAATCATGTTCATTTAATTACCGGACTCCCGAGTTCTCTCGATGCCGTGATTAACAGCCCAAGAAGCGATGACGGTGACGACGAAATAGAGACCAAGATTTAACATCAGAAGCATGAAAGCTGCCGATTTTGATCCTCCTGAAGCCATGTCTATAAGATTCTCTGTGTTTTCCGACAAAAAAAATTAGAAAGACTTCTCAGAAAAACCAGACAGGTCCTTTTCTATAGTTCTTGTCTTGGGATAATCACAAGATCTGTGCATGTCTGTAGATATATATATATAAATTTATTGAGTTCGTAGGAATAGAAGTTTCTTCAGCTGAAAGCAACGTTTTTAATTCCTTACTTTGTCCTCAACTTTGGGCAAAGAATCAAATCCGAAGCTTCAATTTTGGCGCGAGACCGTTTGCTTATTTGCTGTCTTCTGCTCAGAAGAAGAAAAGAATTAGAGATAGAGAGAATGAGAAAGCATATAAACTAAACTCTACTTTTACCGGTAAACAGAGAAAAGAAAGAAAAAAAAGTTATGCTATTTGGACCTTTCCCTTAGCTTTAAAGTTTAAATCAATAAATTAAAGAATGAATCATATTTGTACATTGTTATTCATTCTTCTTGAAAAAAAAATGAATATATTTGCAGCTCTAATGCAGAGCTCTGAGATATTTTGCAGGATGACTGTTTTATGATTCAAGAATTTTCAAGGCAAGCTCGGCTAGCGAATGGACCGTTCTGCTATGACGGCTGACTCCAACAGTACCGGAGAAAACATCAAAGTTCTCGAGCTCAGCCGTAGTTTCAAGAACCTTCTCAAGCTCTTTCTCCAGACCCAACTCTCTGAACACTGCTACATTGTTCTCCACATCATCTTCCATCATCCAAACCGCCAGCTCGATCGCAAATCTCCTGATCCTTGGCACCTTAATCGCCGGCTGGTCGTGCTTTCTCAGAATCGAAACCAACGAGTTCGCTAGTTCCTTCCTCTTGATCCCTGAATCCATGAAAACATAGCTCGAGTCCTCCGAACTCATGAATCTAAACACTTGTGCTGCTAATCCCACCATCACTTCCTGTAATTTGTTGTCTTCTGATGTTATCGACTTCAACACCTGCAAACAGAATTTTTAAAAAGTTTACACATTTGTACATAAATCTTTCAAATGGAGAGTGCATTATATTATAACTGAATTACTAACCGTTGGTGCTGCTGCTTTAACGAACTTGAGGTCATGGAAGCATTCATCTCCAGAGAACAAGCACAAGTTTCTCAACACTCTTGCAGCGTTAACACGGATCGAAGGAACGTCAAGTGCTTCCACAAGTCTCTCCGTAACATCAAGCCTAAGAACATGGAGGCAGTTGCTCTTGCTCTCCAACACAAGCATCGCTATCGCCTCTCCTGCAGCGATCCTAACACATCCCTCATTCCCATCGTCCTCGTGTGTTTCCTGTTTCAAGAAAATGCTGAACAACTCTTTCAAAACACCGCCCGTTCCTCCAATTCTCTCCCGAGCTTCTGCTTCGAGCGCTAGGTTCGTCAAGATCCCGATCCCGAGCTTCTGTAGCTTAGGGTATCGCTCCCCGTGTCTCAGCACGTCCCTCACGTTGCTCACTGTGAACACGATCTCGGAGATCTCTCTCCGGAGGCATTTACCTGTGTTCCCGGTTGTGCTGGCTAACATTTTCACCAGCTGAAGCGACCGTTTCAACGTCAGAACCTGTGACCTAGCAACGTCTGCATTCTCATCCCTCAATACAGCTTGGTCCACGTGTGTGAAATCTATTATCTTGGGGAGAAGACCCCTCGTGTTCCCTAGCTTTCCACAGTTGTCGTGATCTTTGGCTAACTTCTTCAAAAGCAAGAGTCCTAAATTGTTGAATCTATAGAAATCGTAGTGTAGATTATGGTCATGGAAAACCTTTTTCTCTCCAATCTCATCAGGAGCCTCACCGGACGATCTCGTGCTCTCTAACAACGATGAAATCGATTCCATCGCACCAGAGATCCCAGCGACTCTTAAAGAATTCTGCTTTTTTCCGGCGAGTTTCGATAGTATCTCAGCCGCTGATCTCCTAATCTCTTCCTCTTGCAGATCTTTCCAGTTCAACATCTCCACCAACCTAGTCACAACAAAAGATGTTAGCAAACAATCTCAATACTTATATTTCATTGTTTTGATTTGTAAAGGCCAAACCTTTCGACAACCGGAAAGTTGATTCCGATCTTCTCAAGAGTATCCTCCGAGTAACGTTCGTTCACTGAAAACTGCCTGAGAATCCTAGCTCCGATAAGCTGTTCATCGGAAGAGTTTGATCCCAAAAGCTCCATACCAAAGCTCACTATATCCATCTTCAAACCATCAAAGATGCTCCCATTGACACACTTCGAGTAAGAATCATAGAAAAACCTCTTGATGGAGACCAAACCAGTAACCCCAAACTCACACTCTCTCGTCACATTCTCAAGCAGATTACAAACACTGACTTGCCACTCCCAGTAAGCTTTCTCAGCAAGAAACAGCATCGCCTCTGCCAAAGCGAGCGAGTAGAAGATGTTGAGAGCGGACTGTCGGTTCCTCTTGTCAGTGTCTCCTTTGTGTACATCTCCATAGTCGTGCCTGACGAGCTTGTACGAAGACAGAGCCACGCAGGCCGTTGCGGACATGAGCTGGAGCCAGTAGAGAAACCGACTCACTGTGGAGGAGATGAAGAACCATCTCGCGTATGGAAGGAGAGGTACGTCTGAGTTGTTCCACGTTTCGTCGAACGTCGATTCTCGAGCGACGCAGTCTCTTGTCGTCGTCGCTTCTCTCGATCGGTTGCCTAGAATCGGCATGAAGATCGATGCACTGCAGAGATAACGCAGACGATCATTCATCAAATGTAATCCCAATTTCGGATTGATTCCAGTTCGATTACGCGTAACTGAAGAAAAGGAGAAAAACCTGATTTGTTTTAGATTCCTGAGAAGTGAGGCAGAGCTTGATCGGAGAGCGCGAAAGCTACTGAGTCCGACGCCGGCGACGGTCCACGTGGCTTGGTGCTGCCATTCGAGCTCGTGGCTTCTGCTGAAGATTCTAGCACCTTCGATTAGGAGAATGATGGTGATAAACCAGAAATCGGAACCGTCGAGCGTGATCGCGAAGCCGCCGAGAAGAACCACCGTGGCCCAGATAAACCCCAGGGTTCCGATTCCGGTGGCGGTTTTCTCGAGAATCGCGAGTTGTAGAGCGAATAGCGTCAGCTTCTTCTCCGGTGCCGGAACCGTTGATTTTCTCCGAAACGCGGTCGCGGAGGAGATAGAAGCTGCGTCTGCGGTTTCGCCGCTATCTCCTTTCTCAATGCTGCTTCTTAGATCGAAAACGGTGTCGTTTGAGCCTCTAGCTTCCTCCAGTTTACGAAGCTCCGACACCTTTACAAAAATGAAGAGAGATATTGTTACGAAAAAAGTAATAAAATTAGAGTCAAATGAATAAGCATTATACTTATTAAAAAGGAAATCTAAACTCAAAAGACAGCTTGAATATAACAAAAACCTGCAAACGAATGCTTCGATCTTCTTCGTCTTCGAACCTCCTCCTTGAATCCATTAAAAAACTTTTGTTGTTTTTACTCGTTTCCCACTCAAATCGCCAACGGAAAAGTTTATTTATCTTCTTTCTTTCTTTCTTTGTCCTTTTTGAAAAGTAATGACTTGAGGAGTTGTTGATGATGCAGAGAAATGAGGAAAGTGTGATTTTACATTCTTCAAATATATATATGCATGGATGTATTTATAGAGCGAGAGAGAGATATATGGAGGAAGAGAGGAGAGAGAGTCAGAGAGGGAAACAAATAAGCAAAAGAGTAGAGAGAAAGTCTGCAAATAAGCTAAATAACGCAAGAGGAAATGTGCAAGAAAGTGTAACTTGAAGATAATTGTTGTATTGTATGCTTCACCCTGCAATTTCATGACCAAAAGTTACATTTAACAACAAAAAAGCACTACTTTTATGACATGTTACAACGATCCATCCACTTTATAGTTTATACCTTAAACTTATATGGGTCAATTTCCTTTATGTTTTTTTTTGTTTTTTTTGTTCTTCTTATACCAAAAGATTGCTAATATTATGGTGATTATATGTTGCATGGCTTATCCTTATCAAAGCAGCCTTGACTTTTGTTTTCCCTTTCCATCACCAATAAACTAAAGGTTTTAGGCAAATATTAAACAATATTTAATGAACATATATATACTATTTTTAGAATCAAACATGATCACCTATTGTCCTTACATCAGTAACTGAATGCCTTTTTTTTTTTTTCGTCTATATGCTGAGAAACTAAATGTTGATTTCTCGTATTTATTGTCCTTACATCAATAATATAGGATGTTTCGTTTGCCGTCTTTATGTTAAGAGAAGCCGTGATTCGTACTTACGATTTCAAGTAAAAACAATATGTTTGCTTTGTATTTGCGTCTAGAATTTCTATAAATGTTTGGTAAGGATATATAGTATCTTTTCTTTTTTTTTTAATGTAAACATATATTTTGAAACGTAAACGCAAAAGAACAGAAAATCTACAATCATCAACATTGGGTTTTAAATTACGTGGCCAAAATTAACTTATTAGTCTAGTTTATATACTGTATTGAGTAGGCCTAGTTTTCAAGAACTCTTGTAATTCAATGGTTGAAGATTTGTCTGTGTTTTAGATAAGTCACGAATTATAGTACTTAAAAAGCTGACGTACGCAAATTAAATGAAATGTAAACTGTGATTAAAATATAATTAGTGAGTCAATAACTCGGTGAGAGTAATTTGTGACTTGCAAGCATATTGGTTCCAGCACAAGTCTCCTTGTGTGAAGCTAAAGGCTCCAATGGGATCCTCTCTTTTGGACCCACTTAATCCTCTCTGTCTGTTGAAAGAAAAAGGCATACTTTCCCTTAAAGATATCATTAAGAGATAACTTAATCTAGTAATCTGCAAAATCTATATACTAATCAATAACAGAAACACTCTCACTCTTACAATTAAACAAAATAAACACATGATCATTTGTACTACAACATTTCCACTTTCCATTTTAAAGCACACAATAATCAAGATTACAACAAAACTTGAATATGTGAAATCGAAACCGAAACCAGCATCTTTGATTGTGATTTAATCTCTTTATTGTATCATATTTTAGGTGTTCCTCATCTCATTACAAGCCATCTTCATCACATAAAAGCACAATGAGTTTCAGATTACAAAACTGAGAATAGGGAATTGCTTTTAAAAGCAAAGTACAAATGAAATACTAATCAAATTCTGACAATTCTCTGACGCACTTTAGATTTCTCAGCATCAATAATAGATTCCACACGCTTAACCGAATCTTCAAGCTTCCCTTTCGCATTAACCACCACGTAATCAAAATCCTTCACATGCCTAATCTCTTCTCTCGCCGTAGCAACCCTAACAAGCAACTCCTCGTGACTCTCCGTTCTCCGATCAACCAACCTCTCAACCATCGCAGCCTCACTCTCCGCCACAAGGAAGATAAACACCGCGGAGTTTCCAAGTATCTTCCTAAGCGTCTGAGCTCCTTGAACGTCGACTCTCAAAACGATATCGTATCCTTTATCCATGAATTCTCGAATCTGCTTCTTAGGGATCCCTTTGTAATCGCCGTAAACGAGGGCGTGCTCGAGTAGCTCATCTTTCTCCACCATTGACAAAAACTCATCTTTCGATACGAAGAAGTAATCTCTCCCGTCGATCTCTCCGGGACGCATCGCACGGCTCGTAGCTGTGACGACGAAATGTAGACTTTCACGAGCTTCTCGGAGTTTGTTGATCACCGCGTCTTTTCCGACACCGCTCGCTCCGCTTATCACGACGACGAGTGGGTTTGGTGGAGGAGTTATCGGATCGACGCTGAAGGAAGAACCCAGATGAAAGTCAAGCGCGCGAAGCAATTCCGGCTTTGTGACGGACGGAATCGCCGGAGAATTAGGGCCGAATCAGACATTTTCAAGGAGGAAGAGTGGAGACGAGAAGATTGGGGATAAGATCCTAATTTGAAGACGGGTTTGGTCGGAATCGGGAAGATTGTGGAACGGGAGAGAAAAGAAGAGAGCTTTCTCAACATTTGTGTTTAGGGTTTATGAGTATCGCTCGTTGAGAGGTGGTTGCTCGGAGTTGGCGCCGGTGAAAACCGTGAAATATTTTCATCGACCCTGACCCACCACCACCTATCTCGAGTCTCGACGGTTCGGTTATCTGTAAAAACTTCTTTTTAATATTTTGCGCCGAAAACAATCAAACCCAATGGATTTGTTTAACAAACGGCCCAATAAATGACGCAAGAGATGCGAAGCAGCAATAACTTGAAAAGGAAATTTGAGACAATTGACATCTCTATTTTCGTTCACATTAACATTTGCACGTAAATATAAATATTAATATTAATTGGCTTACCTTTCTCCTAACTTGTGTCTTAAAAGTTAAAACCTCCTCATATCACTTTCTTTCATTCTCTTCGTCTTCTTCTTCTTCTTCTTCTTCTTCCTCTTTCCTTTTCGTTTCCACCGACGTCATCGATCTATCATTTGGTCGATCTCTGCCGGAGATTTTGGCGCCGATTATTATTTCCGTTCTGTTTCCTTACGATTCCGGTTTCCGGCATCGTCTCTCTGTGATTTCATTCAAAACCCCCAATTCTTTTGTTTCTCTCTTCCTGGAATTATTGACCTTGATTTCGCTCCTCAATCTCTGTATTCTTCCCGAATTTCAATTCCCTCTTGAATTTTTCACGAGGGGTGGAGTAAATTTCAGATCTTTTTCCGATTTGGGACCAACCGTCGTAAAGTTTTTTTGAGATCCCGTCTTTGTTGATGGGCGCAACTAGGGTTTGCGCGGAGGTTTCGAAATCGCTTAGCCAGCCGCTCACGGTGTCTACCTCAAGCACGGAAACCGTCAATGGCTTTCACGAATTCAAGATCGGCGGCTACTCTCTCACCAAAGGCATTGGTGTCGGCAAATACGTCGCCTCCGACACGTTCATGGTCGGCGGTTACTCGTGGGCAATCTACTTCTACCCAGACGGAAAGTCTCCGGAGGATAACTCGGCTTACGTCTCTTTGTTCATAGCTCTCGCGAGCGAAGGAGCTGATGTGAGGGCTTTGTTCGAGCTCACGCTCGTGGATCAGAGTGAAAATGGAAAGCACAAGGTCCATACCCATTTCGGCAGAGCTCTCGAGAGCGGACCCTATACTCTCAAGTATCGTGGAAGTATGTGGTGAGTAATTTCTCTCTGTCTCTCTCTATCCCTGTAAAGTTTCAAGCTTTGCAATAAGAAAACACATCTTCATGATTTGATAGAATGATATGTTTATGATTTGGTTTTGCTTGGTGGCTCAGGGGATACAAGAGGTTTTTCAGGAGGACGAGTCTAGAATCATCAGACTATCTGAAGGACAATAGACTATTGGTTCGATGCCGTGTTGGTGTGGTGAAGTCGCGGACCGAAGGACCGAGGAGTTGCAGTATCCCCGTGCCTGTATCTAACTTGGGCCAACAGTTGGGGAACCTTTTGGAAAGTGGAAAAGGCTGTGATGTTACATTCGAAGTCGATGGAGAAACGTTCGCTGCGCATAAACTGGTTCTTGCAACGCGTTCTCCAGTGTTCAAGGCACAGCTTTTTGGCCCGTTGAAAGACCGAAATACCGAATTCGTAGTGATAGAAGACATGGAAGCACCCATTTTCAAGGTCCGCTCTTTACTTCTCTTTTCTGGGATTACTTCTTCTGTTTGGTCTTTGGGAATGTTTAAGTAGATATCTACGGGTCTTACAAGGTCTGATAGGAAGATATAGATTTCTTGGTTCCTTGCCTTTTCTTTCGGGTGAGTGATTGTGGTGTCATACAGGATTTTCTGTTCACGAATGTACCGTCCGGGATCTTCTCCTGGGGGCTCTGCTCCTGTTCTCGAGTTTAAGGTTCTTTCTTTCTGCTTCTCTTCCTAATTGGTTGGTTGCATGAATGTCTGTTTTCCTTTTATTCCTGCTAGACGCATCTTTGTGATTTCACTTGGTGAACAAATTGGATCTTTAGCATATTTGAGAGTTTGGCTTGTGGGTTTAGAGTTGCAAATTTCATGGGCACACTTGACTGTAGAAAATTCACGATCTTCGATGTAGAATATGAATCTTTTTCTCTGTTTTCCCTCGGTCATGATAGGTCCTGTAATAAGTCCCTTCAAGTTTATTAGTTGTTGATTTATGTTCGGATCCTCACACTCGGTAATTTTAAAGTGGATGTGTATATTGCTCTTGGTGCAGGTATTGCTCCATTTTATCTACTGGGACGAATTGCCTGATATGCAAGAGTTGATGGGCACAGACTCTAAATCAGCTTCGACTCTTGTGGCTCAGCATCTGCTAGCAGCAGCAGACCGTTATGCCATTGAGCGGCTTAAAGCGATCTGCGAGTCAGATCTCTGTGAAGGGATCGCCATAAACACCGTTGCAACCACCTTGGCCCTAGCGGAGCAGCATCATTGTTCCCAGCTAAAAGCAGTGTGTCTCAAATTTGTTGCAATGCCAGAGAACCTGAAAGGTAAACTAAAAAAAAAAGGACCATTCTTTTTCTGCAAAATCGATCTAAGTTTATCAACTCTCTGCTCTTGAAGTGAGACTTATGTTATGTTCCCTGTTGTTGTTTTATCAGCTGTGATGCAAACAGATGGGTTTGATTACCTGAAAAAGAGTTGCCCATCCTTACTAACTGAGCTGTTGGGGTACGTGGCGAGGCTTGGTGAGCACTCTGTTATAGCATCTGGACATCGGAAAGAGATATTTGCCGATGGTTGTGATGCGAGCGGAAGACGAGTGAAGCAGCGGTTGCATTGAACAAAACTGTGCATTGTATAATCTCTGTTAAGGATAATGGTTGATCTTATCTGATCTGATCCAGCAAGTACTACAAATCTTTTTCAATGTTTTCTATTAAGAATCTAATGAAATTTGGGGATTAATCTTGTTCTTTATCAGAGTACTTATTCATTTCTAAAAGGATAAGAATGTGAAGACGATATAAATGTTACAACGTAGATAGACAAAAGATCGTAGATGGACAAATTACATGCCAGGATCTGTAAGGGAAATCTTTACTTCTAGTTCTTCTCCTTTCTCTCATCTTGCTCTTCCTGTTTTGGTTCTTGATTCAAAGGGCTTCAAATTGTTTAGCTCTTCCCTGTGACTTGGTGCGGAAAAGCTTCTTTCGTCTAGACCCCAAGACTTCGTCTTAGTACCAGCGGCTCATTGCAGTGTCTTGTGCTGCAGCCACTTTCTGTGGTATATACTGAGGGTTTTGTGTCAATCTGCTTGGACCTTCGGCGGAGGCAGCGCAGTCTTCGTCTCCTCTGTTACTTTTGCAAACTTGACTTCTCTTTGGGTATTGAGCCGCAGCAGCAGCAGGATTTCTGACAATCCTACGCTGTTGTTGTTCAAGAGCTTCAACGCCTGTAGCTGCGCCGCAGTTGTTATAGCGTAACACTGACCCAACTACTTTTCCAGGCCTAGCTACCGCTGCACCTGCTTCATTACAACATGGAAAAATGTTCAGAAAACAGAGAAGTTCTGTATCATACGTAACAGCATATACCGTGAGACTGAGTGCGAGACCTTGGATCGTTTGAGGGACGTTTATCGGAACTCTCGACATTGGCATCTGAGCATTCCTGTCTGCACCTCGAGGTCTCTCTGTATCTCTGATGCTACACTTGGAGAGTCCATCAGTGACTTCAGTTGAACTCTGTAGTGCCACCGCAGGATTGTTGTTATCAGAGTACAAAACGCAAGCTCTGCAAAACGTTTTTCAAAAAAGAGGCTTCATTGTACTGTTTCGAAAGAATCCCAGATCATCAGATGTTTAAAGGAAGTAGAGCATACCTAGGTAATGATGCGTGCTGCTGCCTCTCTGGGGGATTATGAGAAGTACCATTCTTGTAGTGTTCCTCGAGGTAAGCAAACTGTTTCTTGAAATGCTCCACCGCACTGCCGAATGAATAATAATCAAAACCCAAAAGATCATGGACGAAAACACAAGAGTATATAGTTGTGAAGCAGGTCAGCTCAGGACGGTACCTCGGGTACATGAAGTTAGTTGGCTCTGATCCATCCAAGTATTCTTTCAGCATCTTTGGGTGGTACTCAAGAGACTCTCTGTAAATGAGCTCTCGCACGTCTTCTTTTGTGATCCTCCGCCTCTCAAACTCGAATTCCAACTTTGTGACAGGTTGAGCAGAGGGCTCTCTTTCAACCTTAGCTAAACCCTTGAAGTACGGATCCGCAAGCGCCTGAGATAACACATAAATAAAACCATAATATTAGTTGAATACAACCTAAACTAACATCGTAAGGAGTGTAATGAACAAAACGTGTAAAAGCACCTCTTCAGCTGTAGGCCGATCTCTAGGTTCAAAAGCCAACATCTTTTCTAGAAGACGAAGTGCAAGAGGATCAGTATGTGGGAACTTATGAGTAAAAGGAACAGGCTTCTTCTTCCTCATGCTGCTTAAGTATCTTCGAGCTTTCTCGTTCCTCACCTGTTCACAATCAGTGCAAGCAATCCAGTCAAAGAGAAGAAACAGTGAAGTTGGTGTTAAGCAATTGTTAAAAGGGACACTGACCCTTCCAATGGCTTCCGCAGATGGAGTTCCCAACATATCAGTCATGAGATCCAATTGATGGACCACATTTTTCCCAGGGAATAGAGGTTTTCCTGTTAACAGCTCTGCAAAAATGCACCCGATGCTCCATATATCTATCGCCGGTGTATACTGAAAGATAAGCATAGATAAAGAAAAAACTGTTACAAGTAAAAAATTTACAATCTGCAGGCGAAAGCTCTGCTGACTACTATTCCCTACAAGGATTTGATGAAATAAATGGTCACCTTTGAGAAAAATGACCCACACAGCTCTGGAGCCCTGTACCATCGAGTAGCTACATAGTCCTAAGATCACAAAGCAATAGATAGGATAAAGATTGGTTTTAAAGCCAAGAAGAGTAATCTTGTAAAGACTAGGCATTGTAGTACACTACTCACAGTCCAGAATATTGCAGTTGGTGTGTCATTGAAAGCGACTCTCGCGAGTCCAAAATCACAAATCTTGAGTTTGCAATCAGCATTTGCCAATATGTTCTTCGGTTTCAGATCCCGATGAAAGACATTAGCTGAAACCAAACCAAAACCAAATCAAAATCACGAAAAAAACAAGTAAAAACTTATGCTAACAAACACCTCTGAAAAATCCTTGCAAGCTTAACCTGTGTGTATATACTTGAGGCCACGAAGAAGCTGATAGAGGAAAAACTGGTAATGCTCAGGAGTCAAATCATCGTTGGCCTTAATAACCTGGTGAAGATCAGACTCCATGAGCTCGAAGACCACGTAAATGTCTCTGAACTCTCTTCTCGAAGGCGGCAAAAGGATGTGTTTGATCTCCACAATGTCAGGATGGCGTAAGAGCCTGAGAAGCTTGATCTCCCGGAGAATGCGCGTCGCGTCGGAGACATGCTCGAAGATGTCGTTGATCTTCTTGATCGCAACTTTCTCTCCCGTGTGCGTGTCGTAAGCCGAGCAGACGACTCCGTAGCTTCCTTTGCCGATCACTTCCTCGATTCTGTATCTGCTTCCTTCCCCGTATTCCGTGAAGAAATCTAATTCCACTGACGACTGAACGAATGTGCACAAAAACATAACCGGATCTCAATGCTCTGTTATATGCAAATCTGAAAATCTTTTAGATATGATTTGACCCACGAAAGAGATGGGGAAATTTCCAACCTTTTTACGCTGATCAGGCTGCATCTTCAGCTACAGTGTATCCGGAAATGAATCACTTCTAAACCCGAATTAGTGAGATTCGAATCGAGACGACGACGACGACGGAGAAATGAGATTATCGAGATCGAGTATGATTACAGAATCTAAGAAATAGCTAAACAGCGCAATGTCAAAACCCAGAGCTCTTTTGTTTACCAAAATTTCTTAATCTAGAACGAGATTGAAACAAATCAGAGTCCGAGGCAACTTTCTAGGGCGGAAAAACGAATATCTAATCGAATGTTTCGTTGCTTTTGCAGTGAAATCAAGGGATCAGAAGAAGTAAGAGATGGAAGAGAGGGAAAATATAGATGGGTGATTTGAGAATGGCTTCAGTGTTCCTCTGAGATGAAGAAAAGAAGAGATTCTATCTTCTTCGATCAATCAATGAAAATATTGGGGGGAAAAGAAGAAGACTGTTCGAAGCCTTTATGCTTCAAAAAACCTAGTTACCGAAAATGATTCTGTGCGCTTACAAGTTTCCTTTGGATCTGGAACTCACAAGTCGACCTAGAGAAATAGACAGAGAGATAGAAGAAGAGGCGAGTTTTTACTCTCTTTGTAGAAGAAAGTGCAGCAGAGAGATCTAAATTCTCTATATGATGAAGAAGAAGAACACACAACCGAGCAGAACACGTATTAATAATATGGTTTTTATTTTATTTTTTTGCTTTTTGTGATAATTGAAAAAGCAGATAAGTGGAGTCTGATTATCCTATTCCTACTAGTAAAAGTCTAATTTGCCCTAAGGTTTATGGGTACTCGCGACTTCGATAACTAGCTCTTGGATAATGTCCAAAGACGAATATAATATATTACTTGTGTTTTAATATATATAGAGGGTTTAAGATTTTTGCGCACAGATTACGAAATTTTTTATATTTTTTGAAATAAAATATATTTTATCATCAATTTCTAAATATTTCAACCAATAAAAAAACTAATATACAGAATATAAATAATTAAAAGTAATAAAAATACATTTAATTTTGCATAAAAACTCTAAACCATAAATAAAATGAAACAAAAAAACTCTTAAACCCCTTATATATTAAAACAGAGGAAGTAATAATGTATGACGTTTTAGAGTTTACACACAAATTAAGAAACATTTATTGTTTAACAATTAATATATATTTCTCTTACCTAAATTATTTTTTAATAAATATTAATCAATAGAAATTCAAGAATTTACTTACTTTTAACTAATAGGTCTTGAAATTCGTAATTTGCTGACATTAATAAATAAAAAGTACCTTAAAATTCTAAAACATCTTATATTTTAGAACAAATAAATTTTTTAAAATATCTTATATTCAGGAACGGAGGGAGTAATAGTTTGGATATTTTTGAATAAACTATTGTTTTTATGATCCATCTAATTAATACTACTAGTTATCTGTTATGATTAATAATTATTACTTATTACTTCTAATTACAATTTGTATACCTAAAGAAAAAAATATTTTCAAACCTCTATAATGCATAAAAATATCTTTAAGTTTCAGAATTAAACATTTTATTTTTTCGAAAGTTGAATATGACAGATAAGAAAATTTCTTATAACAAAAAAAAATAAAAATACTGCACATATTTTTAACTATTTGAAGACGTCATGTGGACTGTGTACAAGATACTTATAAAATTGTATACGCAACATATTTTCTCTGTTTCTTTTCTAAATTGTTTTTTTTTTATTTGAGTTTCCTTTAGTAAAACTAAAAGTCTAAATGGTAAAAGATAATTTTTTGCAGAATTTGGCTGATTAATTAGTAATATGAATGGTATAACTGCTGAATGTTGCTGACTGCAGAATAAAAAAAAAATTTAAAATATTTGTTTCAGAAATTTGTTCAACAATATTTTTAAACTTGAAAATTCAAATAAAATTATTCGTTTTAGTTATATTTCTAGGCTTAATTTATTTTTTCGTTTCAGTGGTTTATTTTTATTCCCTAAATTTAATGAAAAAATAAAAATCAAGATTGTTAAGAATATACAAGAAAATTTAATATATTATATTAATATGTGTTAAAAATTTAGAAAGATATTTTAAAAACGGATAAAATAGAATTTAAAAATTTGAATTTATAATAATTAACTAATAAACATCAAAATTAAAAATTATGTACATGGAAAATACAATAAAGAGAAGACTACAAATATTTTCTAATGGATTAATTTTGGTTTTTTTTTTAAATCAGTTTATTTTTGAGACCACAAATCTTCCATTCAGCAGTATTCCTCAACTTTCCATTCAGCAATATTCTTCAAACTTAAATGGTGACATACAACAAAAATTCAGCCAAATTCTTCTCTATTTTACAGCTTAAATGAATCTTTTTAACAGGAAATGATTTTTGTTTGTGAAAAGTCAACAGAAAAATATATACTTTCTTCTTTGTCAAAAACAATATTTACTTTCTTCTTTTACATAGTATACTTTCTTCTTTTACATAGTAAAATTCAATCGTACAGTTGGCTGGTAAAAAAAAAAAAAAAAAAACAATCGTTATAAACATTAATCAAACCCAAAACAAAAAAATCAAGTGGAGAACGAAGAAGGGTCACGAAGGACCGTGGAAATGCTTCAGTCCATGTGCATCACATGACTTTGATTATTATGTTGTAACTTAAAATACCAAAAAATATGGAGTAATAATCATCTTTTCTTTTTCTTCTTAACTTCTAATGATTATTTATTTTATTCTGCATTAACAAAAGGTTATCTCTAGATCGTCTCTAAATGATATTTTACAGGAGCAAAGCTTCAATGCTGAAATATTCAAATTAGCATAATGAATTACAGATTTATCGACCGATCATAGTACATTTGTTATATATTTCATAATAAAAGTAAACGCTGAGTAACAGTTTTTTTCCTTTTTCTTCAATATGAAAATAATTAGAAGTAAAAAATATACTAAAAACTTGCATGAATAACAAAAACAGATGAGAGGCTTGTTTCCCCTGCTAGTTCTTCTTTTGGCATCGATCCGTTTTTCCTTCTAGTTGGCATTGATCTTACCATGGCGAGGCTTGTTTCCCCTAACGTTAGTCCTTCTGTTGTTTATTCGTCGTTTCAGAGTGATTGTTTTTTTCTATCTTTCGATTGGTCCCAGCGAATGGTTCTTTGGTTTTTATCTCAGTTATGGTTATAGCAGTGACGTAGTGGCATATAGTGAGCGGATCAAGTTTAGCAGCCTATTTGAAAAGACTTTGGTTTCTGGTCGTTTCTCCTTCTTCAGTGACGAAGGAGTTTTTCTCGCGTCTACTTATTTGAAGGTGCATTTGATTAGGGGAAATAATCTTTTTCCGGTGTTTATGTTCTTCTTATATTTTGGTCTGGTGTTGTAGTGCTTTTTTCTTTAAAAAAAATAAAAAAAAAAATAAATAAATAAAAGATGAGAGAGAGAGTATTCGATTCTGACTTTCTGAGAGAACACACGCGCTTTTGTTCGGGCAGCAAAGAGCCAGCTCAGCTTAGGACGGACCCACAAAAAAAAAACGAACTGACCAAAGTTCAGACGCGTTATCCAAACCATCTTCTCGTGTCATCTTCCACGCGCCACTTACTTCACTATTCTACTGGGCCCTACAACAGTAAGCCCACTATAAGGCCTACAACCAAAAAAGTCGAAACAAATCATTCACACAACACCACTGAAGGCACGTGACCACTCAACATCTTTCGTTCGCATCTCTTCTCTGACCAAAGCTACATCTTCCCATCTCCCTGCGTCTGCATAAACGTTCGAAAGCAACACTTTGCAACCACCGTGAGACGGATCGATCGCCGCCAGCTCAGTAGCCGCGACCTCAGCCACCTCGACGTTCCCGTGAGTCCGTGAAGCCGATAACAACATCCCCCATATGATCACATCCGCCTTCACCGGCATCTTCTTGATCATTTCTTTTGCTTCCTCTAACCTCCCCGCTTTCCCCAGCAAATCGACCATACAACCATAATGCTTTATGTCTGGCTCAATCCCGTAAACGCTCTTCATGCTCTCAAAACACGTTTTACCAAACTCCACGAGCCCCGCGTGGCAGCAAGCGCTCAAGACACCGACAAATGTGATGCTGTTGGGTTTGATGGGGAGAGATTGGAGATCGGAGTAGAGATCTAGCGCTAGTTTGGCATGACCGTGTGTCGCTGAACCGCAAATGATAGCGTTCCAAGGAGAGATTGTTGAAGAAGAAATGTTCTTGGTTCGGCGGAAAACGTTAAGAGCAGTTTCGATGCTTCCACATTTGGCGTACATGTCGATTATAGCAGCGGTTAGATTGTCGTTGGAAGGAATTGAGCTACGGTTTAGATACTCGTGCGCTCTTATCCCTTCTTCCAACGATCCTAATGATGAAATTGCAGAGAAGACACTCACCATTGTGATTGCATCTGGTTTTGTTCGGCTACTACTGATCATATCCTGGAAGAGCTGTAGAGCTAAGTGAGGCGAGAGACTCTGCGCGTAACCCGAAACCATAGCGTTCCATGAAAAGATATCTTTATCACGAGTCTGATCAAACACCTCCTTTGCTTGCTCAACCATTCCATTCTTCACAAATCCTGCAATCAACGCATTTCTCGACGCGATGTGGCTCTTAACACTCGCTTCAAACTGCTGAAGAGCGAGTTCCATGTTAATACAGACGGCGTAGAAATGTATGATCGTTGCTTGTAAGAAATCGTAACAATCAAAACCCGTCTTCACGATGGTACCGTGAAGCTGCAAACCCTTGGAACTGTCCGGTGATCGAGCTGAGGCAGAGAGAAGATCCACCATCATAACTTCACTAGGCTTCATTCCACGGCGCAACATCTCCGTGTAGAAAACCAAAGCTTCCTCAAGCTGATTCTTTCGGAGACACCCATCAATCATGGTGCCCCACGAGACAATATCTTTGTCAGTGATCTGATTAAACAATTCCTTAGCTTGTTCTATAAGCCCAGCTTTCGAGTACCCATTTAACATTACGTTCCAAGTAACTAAATTTCTCTCAGGCATATCATCGAACAACTTCCGAGCATCTTTCAAAAAAGAGCATACACAGTACATAAGCAGCAAATTCGTCGAAACAAAGACCCGATCGTCAAGCTTCAGCTTTACTGCTAATCCCTGCAACATCCTGCATTCCCAAATCCCACCTAAATGTGAACAAGCGGATATAACAGTAGCTAATGTCACTTCGTTTAGCGAAATTCCGTAATTTCTCATCTCTCTGAAAAGCTCCATTGCTTCACTCCACCGATCGTTTTGAGCGTAACCCTTTATCAAAGTAGTATACGAGACGCAGCTTCTCTCAGGCATAACGTCGAACAACTTAAGCGCGTCCCCAAGTCGACGAGATCTAACATATCCATCAACCATAATATTGAAGGAAGCAGAATCAACCTTCGTATGGGCCCGGAAAACAGATTCCGCATCGGCCAAGAGAGAGCATTTAGCGTACATGTTAAGGACGCTATTGCAGATGAATCCATTAGAATCAAAACCGGATTTCAATACACGGCAATGGATTTGTCGGCCACAAGTGACGTCCCTTCCTGAGGCGCACGATCCAAGAGCGGAGACGAGAGCTCGCTCAGTACCGTGACCATCCCCGGAGAAATCGAGCTTGGTCGGGCTCGGTGACGTCGAGGATGGTCGCGTGATCGAAGCGGAGAAACATCTCGCCTGCTGAGGAGAAAAGACCCGACAGCGACGAGACCCGAGAAAACGAATCGATATGATCATAAGAGACCATGAGAGCGAAATGCTAAACCTTAAACCTCGAGGTTTTATACTTCTCTCTCTTCTTCTAAAGCTCGCTCACAGAGCATAAATATAGGTTCTTGTGGTTTGTTCAGCAGAAAAAAGGAAAAAAACATTCTTTTATGTAAATACAAATTCATAACGAAAAGGCATTTGATTTTTATCATTCGCACTGGATTTTGCTTAGTACTGTATATAGTTGTTGTTCCACAGAGGAAGTGTTCAAGAGTGATAATAAGACATTTCTCGTTTCAGGGATTAACAACTCTATAGGATTAATAATTTATATTTTTTTCCGCCTAAATCCTAAATGAATGTAATCCGAGAAGAGGAAGAAGGACCCGCAGCAACTGTTTATCTGCAACTTCAACATTTTAATGTGATAATCTGTATGTATAAATTGGAGAGAGTTTCTCCCGATCAGCGACTGTCTACACATCCCTTTACAGCTAATTTTGCCGGCGATCTGCAGAGAACAGAGCACATGAACTGATCAAAGACAGACCAAAGAAAACACAATACGTGCAAACAAAGTTAAGTACACAGCAGAAGATCGAAAATCATACTAATCAAAATGGAATCTTAAAGCTTTACTAAAATCAAGAATCATTGGGGCAGTCGTTGAAACAATTCCCGCCATATTTGCAACTGAACTCATTCGTTACTTTAAACCTGATCCTAAAGTTTAAACCTTTTGACATCTCATTATCCAACCAATCCAGTTGATCTATTACATAAATATTGAGGATGATGAACTTTACACAGCTACTTAAACGTGAAACTGGGGAGACTGCAGCTGGGTACATGATGATGCACATGTTCCATAATAATGGCTTCATGTGCGTTAGCTCATTTCAACCAATATAACGGTACGGTGATATAGACCAGACAAGCACTATACATCAAACAACTAGAGAGTCATGTTCAATTGTTTCTCTTTCAATTTACAAAAAAGAAAAAAGATTCAATCTACTAAAAAATCACAGCATGGCTTTGAAAAGCATTAACCACAAAAACTGGTCGTCTATCCACAAAATTGACAATTCCAAATTCATCATCACAACTGGAATATGCCAATCTAGCACGAAAAATTCCAACATTATCGACAAGAAGTGAATATCAAAGCCCAAGGATTTGTCTAAAATCCATAGCCAATGAGGATTGCATAATCAGATATGTTGACTAGTGTTTCAAACTAATCAACGTTGCCAAAAACGTTGCATGAACATGATTAATCGAAATTGCATAGCCTACAAACTCACTAAGTCACCAAGTCCCAACTGATCAATGTAGCCAAAATAAATAAATAAAAAATCATTCAAGGAAGGCTTAAGTTGTTACCACACAGAGAGACTAAAAGACTTACTTTTTATGACGCCGACTTCTCTTGGGTCCCCAGCCTTCGAGCTTAGCAACTGGACAACCACACCTTGATCGGAAAAGCAAGATAGCTCGGCCATTAGGCGGAGCCATCTTCCGCAGCTCGGCTCTCAAACACTCGTAATCAGGATTCCTCTCGCTGCCTCCTTTCCAAGGCAACCGATCAATCTCCTTCGTCGATCCCGATTTGACGGAATCCTCCGTCTGCAGCTGCAAATCAAACTCCATTGCCTTTTTCAGTCCTTTGCATTTGGGGTTACGGCACTTCCTCGATCTCGACCCACAGCACAGGTCGAGAAACGCAATCGACGCCGCGAAGAAGACTGCGAAGGCGAAGAATAGAGACGCCGGAAGGAATCCTGACGGCGTTTCATCGTCGTCGTGATCGGAGAGGAAAATCAGAGGGATGAGAGAGGAGAAAGAGAGGGTGAGTGAGGGGAAATGAGAGGAGAGGAGAGATAGGGAGTGGATTAGGTAGGACAAGTAGGAGGAGAGGAGGAAAGCGCCGGAGAATAGGACGAGGATTAGGATTAGAAGGTCGAGAGTCGCCGACGGAGAATGCTTGCAGAGATGAAAGGAGGAGGAGGAGCTGTGATTGGCGGCGGATCTAGAGGCGACGGAGGAAGGGGGCATGCTGGTGGAATCTTCTTCGGCGGCGGCGGAGGAGACAAGGAGGAGATGGAGCATGTTAGGAGGTGGACGACGGTGGACGGTTTGTCTTGTCTCAAGCCACCAATGCCTCCTTTACATATATTACATATAAGTCTCTGTGTGTCTATAGGTCTGGCAGTAAATTTAATTTTGAACGATTCTTTATAAAATAATAATTTAAATACTTCAAAAATAATGAAAGTCACGAGAGACGTACTAAACTATACTAATTAGACACGAAAACATTTTGGAAAACTAGTACTAATATTATTTTTTCTGAAAAACTATTTCAACTGTTTTTATATTGAAAAATAAAACACGAAAACAAGAATAAAGTGGCCGACACTGCTCGACCAGTATGGTACGATTTTGACAAAAGAATAACAACACTAATAACACATAAAAGTTTGTTTTGTATCGTACATGAATAGACGATTTTCACTTTTTTATGTATCAAAGCAGAAGCATTTAGAGATGTTAAGACAAAAGTGATGAAGTTCTCCATATCAGTACCTTAATGTCTTTATTTTCCTTGTACTTTAATGTCTTGTTTTACTTGGAATACACATACTGTATTAAATGTTGAATCGCTGATTTTCTAAAAATATATATATCCATATTTTGTCACGTTATTTGAAATTTGAAAGAAAAAAAAAGAAAATCAATATGGGGAAATTTTGAATTCCGTGGGACATTTTAATAATCGGGTCCCTCCTTTAGATTCGAGTTTTATTACATTCGCACTAAAACACTAAAAGTACATGATCAGTTTATCTATATACAAAATGAAAATCAGAATGTGATCTCCGGCGCCGGGACAATCCAGGCTGACCAAATTTAACAAGAATAAACCTGCCATCAAAGAACTAAACCCAAGAAAGAAAAAAAACAGTATCAACAACAATTTCATGATATTTGCTCAATCATCAAAACCTATCCGGAATCAAAAACACAAGTCTACTCTCGGGCGGGTTCATGAGACCCGGAATCAAGCTAACAAGCTTTTGTCAAAAGGATCTTCAAGACTCAACAAGGCATGGAAGAGAATAAACAAGTTTACTGAATTTTTAAAGAAGCTTTAGTAACATACCTTTCCGTTCATGGCTTCTACAGCCAACTGTGCATCCTCTTTGTTGTTAAACCAGACGTAGCCATATCCTAGAGACTGCTGCGTCCTTTCGTTTATGATGATTTTTACTGCCAAAAAACATATTGCTTCACACGGTAAGAAAATTAAGTTTGCGCTTGTTTCTCACTTATTCCTTGAACAAGCTAATCTAATGAGTAAGGATCCTCTCAAGCTGAAAATGTGATTACACATCAAAGAAACAGACTAAGAAAGAGAGAGTGTTAATAGACTCACCGTTGCAGACTTGTCCAAACTCCGAGAAGACCTTTCTCAAACGCCCTTCACTCACTGAATCCGGAAACCCTATTCGAACCGAAAAACGGATTCAATTAAATGTCATATTGTAAACTAGGCGGGATCTGAAAATTGAGGAATCAAATCAGATATACCCTTCACGAAAACCGACGAGATCGAAGTAGAGAGAGGAGAATTCGCTTCTCCGGCGATGCAGCTGATGGTCCGGAGAGTAGAACCGGGTTTGATTTTAGCCGTATGAAACGACGAAACTAAAGGGGTTTCCGTCGTCGGAAAAATAAGTTTTCTCGGATTTTGATATGTCCCTAAGAATTGATGTTTCTGCAACGGGGTCTGGAACGTCGGTGAAAAGGACGACTGTGACAGCGCCATCGCCGGCGAGAATCCCTTCAGCTGAATGACGAACTTCTTCTGATATCATTATCGGTTTAGTTTGCATCAGTTTCCTCACTTTTTTATTTTGGGCCTAAAGTTTCGACCCATTTTAGGCTTTAATTGTATCTCACGGCCTAATATTTCAGCCCATAGACTAATCAACCGCTCTAACCTAGCGTATTGAATTGCAGAAATCATGTTAAAGACAAACTCTAGTACTTACGTTGTTTTGCACTTTTTCGGTTTACAAAATTAATTATTTAATGTTAGTTGTCTAATGAGTACAACAGATTTAAGCCTCTTTATCACTTTTCAAAGAATATATATGAGGAATTTTTTTTTTTTTTTGATAAAGGGTTTTCATATATGAGGAATTGACAACTAACAAAATGAGTTGAAAAATCTTTCAGGGAAAAATGTACGTTCAATGTAAATAGAATCTAACCTCCCAAAGAGGACAAAAGTAGGGAGCAATATATTGAAAGAATTTTGTTGGCAAAAAAAATCAGGGAGACAGGAAACTGAAAAAAAAANAAAAAAAAAAAAAAAAAAAAAAAAAAAAAAAAAAAAAAAAAAAAATTAAATCGGATATGTTACAAACTTACAATGAAATATCGGAATAAACATTACATAAACTAAAAGACAAAAGATGAGTATTTTGCTACATATATAACACTATTGTGTACTCTAATTGTAATTCCTTGTCATATAAATGGTGTGTCTTAAACAAAAATATCAATCGGCTTAAAAGCAAAGCTGAGCTCATTTAAACAAAACAATTGACTTCTGAACATTTTAGAGCTCATTTATTTATATTTTATATTTTATATTATAAGTTTTAAAGCTTCAAATTTTAATTTTATACTGAACCTCAAGTATCTCAGAAATACTAAATTTTCTCTTCGTTTTTATTTAAGACATATTTGATATTTTGTTATAATATTTATGAATTTATATAGTAAACGATCATCAGTTTTATCATTTGTATCATGTACAAAATATGTTCAGTTTATATTTTTAATAATTATATATTATTTAAAATCACTTAAAACATTTTGGAAGTAGATATTACATATTAACACACAAAAATTGTATAACCATCAACTTTAGCGATGGATGAGAGAAACATTTGAATTTAATAGCTATTATATGTTCAATAAAAATGAATAATATAATGAGTATTGTATAATTATAAACTTTATATATCGNTTTTAAAAAAAAAAAAAAAAAAAAAAAAAAAAATCAGTCCTCGTGGCCAAAAAGGAAAAGAAAAAAACAAACACTCTTGTAGTGGACCTAGTGGTCAAAAATTTTGATTCTTAAGTTACCCTAATTTGCAATGTTCTTTCATAATTAAACGATACTGCGTACTTCCACACGGTTCCACCAATATCAAATGAGAATAAAGAATATTAATTAGCAACTTGTCTTATAGACATAATTAATCTAATTAATCATTGCCTTAAAGGTTTGTCTTTAAATTTCAAAGGTGATGAGACTAAACCGACTAATGCATGCATCTTTCCAAGTGACATATTTCATGTAAATTATTCACCGATTAATGATTTGAAGTATAGCTTTAACGACTGATATGAAAGTACATATAAGTGGAACATATATACTTTACTTAGCCTAGACAAAACTGAGTTAGTCAAATCAAACAGTGATAACAAATTAACATTCAGTATAAGATAAACACATGGACTCCCTTGAGAAAATGAAAACAATTCAAGAATACCCATTGATATTGGCATATTGCGTTGTTAAACTTTGACGGCACGCATTGATACGAAGCTGTAAGATAAATAAAGTAATAATTGAAATGTTGGAAAAAATATTATGTTATGCAAAACAGCCTGCGGCTCGAATACATCTAACGTGTAGACAGAGCTAATAATTGAGTCATTTAACAAAGTTCGGCAACTTGGCTAATGGGAGTAGTTTTTCACATCCATCGCACAAATTTGTCCAATTATTATACATCTACGATATTTATACTCTAACAAACACAATTTAGTTATGAAGAAGGACAAAAATAATATCTGGTCTCAACGGAAGCTTAATAAACACGCTTTAGTAGGCTATGTTTATCGTTAGCAGAATTAACATCTTGGTATTCTTGTGTGATTTGATTTACACCCAATTTCTATACCAACATGCAACTGCTAAGCAATAAATGTTTTCCATCTAGCCGTTGTTAATTAATAAGATATCATTAAACCACCGATATACAGTTAGTTTCTTTCATAAACATATATCTTTGATTCTTTATTCAGAATTGGCAGTAACTACTTTAATTTCTTTCGTTTTTCGCTGGTTTCTTTTAAAAGTATAATAGATCAATTCGAGAGTGTGTAACATTCGGCTTTTCAACTAAAGAGTGATGATGGTTTACTGCTGGATTTTGCATACTAAAGTTTTGTCACGTGGACATAAGGCAAAGAAAAAAACAAAATTATATTCCCTTTGTCTAATTTATAAGCTGTTTTAGATAAAAATAAAATAAAAAAATAAAAAATGATTTATTTACATAAAATATTATTTAAAATATAATCTAATCAGTCATAAGAAAATATATAAAATACAATTGGCTAAACAATATCTCATAAAGTATAAAATGCATTGATAATTAAAAAATGCTTATATTTTTAAACAATTTTTTTTCCTCAAAACAGATGTATGTACTATTTACTCTTTTTTTTGGACCAAAAGTACTACTTACTTTTTGATAGTATTTATATACGTTTAGTTCTATATGATTATCCCGGTTTATAGAAGATCGTTTTCAAAAGGAAATTATAGTCTATCGAAACCGTATGATATATTACTAATGCAAATACTAAAATTTAGGAAATAAAGGCATGCTAGTTTGTTGAAGGGCATGCTATTTCTCATATTTTGGGTAAATAGATGGAGAAACGGTGCGTGGCGGTGGGTAGTGGGGTATCAACTTACACAAGAATCTCCTTTAAATACATTAAAATATAGGTATAGCCTTATGGACAAAAATCTGATGTAATTTTGTGTATAATTTGTTAATGTAATCTTAATTTGAAAATCCAGACGAAGTTGATAGTAAATCACTAAAATATAGTGTATAAGTTTTATCCATGAAGCATAAAATTAGCCTGTTAAGTGTTAACCAGCTAAATAAACATGGACAGAGACGATTATCAAGAATTATAATATTCACTTCAACAGCCGTTTGATTTTATTTAAACCACATCAACTCACACAACGGGGGACCCAAAACACAAATCGGACGGTAATCCGCCGTCAAAAGTGGGGTCCATGTCCAACAATACTCTTTTTCAGTCCGTCGGATCCTTATTCTTTTTTGACAAAACCGCGTTGACCAACATCTCTTTTTCGTCTTACCTAAACTATCCATAATCCACCGTATAAACCGTACGCCATTCCGCACCGCATCCTATCTAAGTACTATACCGGAAAACCAAAGGAAAAACTTGTCTGCGTCCGCTCCGCGCGTGCACTTCAGTTCCCTCAAAACTGATTCCGTTAACCGCAACACACTTTTTTTTTAAATGATAAAAAGGTCATCGTCTCCGACAGCGACCAATCTCGCCACGTGGCATTATCATGGCTTTATCTCCTTTCGACCAATATCGCCACGTGGCATTATTTTTCTTTCTTAAAACTTCCCGTTTCCCGACATCTTATACATTGACCCGACTCCTTCACCGTGAAACCGCTGCCACGGCGGCTGGAAGCGGGGGAACGGCGGAGATCTCCGGCAGGAGAATATCGACCCCGTGCAAATGGTGATCATCGCTGTAATTAAGGAACCGATCTACGGCAAGTGCGCTCGGGCGAGTCACCGTGTTCTCCCAAGCCTCGTCGGCCTCTTCTCCTCGCCGGAGAAAAACATCCGTCGCGTCGACACGGTGCATGTTCCATTTCCACTGCTTGTAAAGCCTCTGAATCTTCTGCAATTGCCGGCACGCTAGCAAACAATTATTCTCCTTTATTTTCTCGATCGCTGTCTCCAGAAGCCTCTCCGTCGTCTCCGCCGGATAATTCCGCAGTTCAGCTCGGAGAAATCCGTCGAGCTCCGGAACTCCGATTGCGCGGCGGATTCCAGCGGAGTAATCCGACGAAGACGGATCGAAGATGCGGCGAACTTCATCGACGAGTCCCATCTCAACCATCTTATCGACTCGCTCCGAGACAAACGAGTGTAAAACCGGTCTAGAGACATCGACCCACAAGAAGCAGCAACTGTACCTTAACCGGAAGTCAACGCAATCGTTGACCAAAGCCTCGATGTAAGAATTAGAACCACCGGCTATGATTGGCACACGGTCTTTCGCGACGATTGACTCGACGGCTCTGATTGCTTCCCGCTGGAAATCATCCGCCGTGAAATCTTCGTTAGTGTTTTCGACGGTGCCAAGGAGGTGGTGAGGGACGCCGAGGCTTTCCTCCGGAGTGACTTTGTTGGTGACGATGTCGAGACCTTTGTAGACTTGAATCTTGTCGGAGTTTACGATCTCAGCCGGAAAACGAGTGGCCAGGTCGATGGCGAGACGGGATTTGCCGGTACCGGTGGCTCCCATGACGAAAACGACCTTGTCTTTTCTCCGGAAAAACGGAACGTCGACCATGTTTAAACCGGGGGATGTTCCTTGGAAGTTCAACAGTGGTTGAATCACTTGTCTTAGAGCCGTCATGCATGGCTTCATTCTTATAAATTATACTTCTTCCCCCTGCTGGATTAATTATATAATTAGTATTTTTAAGACAGATCTAATTAAAAACATAATAACATGCAATAGATTCGTATGAGGTCAAAGAGAGAGAGAGCGACACAGTTCTCGGATTATACTAACCGTGAAGTGGCTTGTTTCCCGAAGCACTATCTCTTCCCTGTCAATCGATTTTTATTTTTAGGAACTCGAAATAACGTATGAGATTTAATATCAAGAAAATAGACTGTGAGGAGAGGGGTAGTTCAAGAATCTAGCTCAGATGGGATATAGTTACATGTGCATGGTTTCAACGAAATAATCTTTGCTCTCGGCGAGCATATGTTGAGGAAAGATTGGGACTTCGAATTTATAGCACCAGCAGCGACATGCTGTTCATTTTGTTTATATTTTACTGACACTTGCTCCATGACACGTGTCTCATAATGATACATATATTTTACCACAATTTTCGCTAAGAATCACTAAGTATGATTGGTTCTGTCACCCAATTAGTATAACGCAAAAAAAAATTGAATAACGATTCGTAACAACGACTGGTGAGTACTTTTATCGGATAACTCAACACTACACTGATAAGTTTTATCTCGTATTGTAATGTCTGTTATCGTCTAAGTGAAAAGCTTCTTGGCTTCTTGCCGCACCTCTAGAACTTTGGGCACTGACAAAATTCATCAGTTACTATTACAACGATATTTTATATGGTTGTGGCGATTAGATGATCACAACCTATACAATCAAGTGTGGTTATAATACATTCAGATAATTGCAAATACATTTTCTTAAAACATCAACTATTAAGGAACAGAGAGAGTTATTGTTATATATAGTTCGTGTTGAAGTTCGTAAGTTTTCATTTCAAAACCATTTGTCACTGGTGTTTCAATCTAATTTGTTGCTTGAGGTGAACCTTATGGATGGATTGGCCGGATATTATATTTCAGATTAATACAGGCTCCAATACCTACTAATTTTCCACCTCAGAAACTAATTGATAGCTAGTAGATAGAGTGATTTATATTATTATATTATTATATACTTATTCCGTGTCAATTTTTGTGTTTCATACTGATAAATGTTTTAACTTTTTGATACACTTTTTTTATTTTCAAGAAACATTCATTATATTTTTTAATTCTTATTAGTTTAAATAATTAAATTTATAGAAAACTGTTTAATTACAAAAATCTATATATTTATGATTAAAAAGTAATTTTTTCTTAATACGTGTGAAAATTTCAAAATGCAGTGAGTATTATTATTTAGGGTATGTTCCCATATTGTAAATGATACGGTTAGAATACCGGTCAATATAATGGTATGCATGGATGCATCAAATGTATTTCTTTTTTATTGGCATCAAATGTAATTTTTTTTTATTAGCATCAAATGTTATAACCTCTCATGTTTGATGATAGGTATTAAGTTTTCTCTAAAAATCAACTGCAAGTGTACAACTAATCAATGTAGCAAATAGGGTATTGAATTCCAAACGTCAAGTTGTTGTACAGTAAATTTTCATGTTCAAATCAAGCTAAGAAGAATAAAGATAATGTAATGCAAAGTAAGGAAATAAAAATAGCAGAGATCGATTTGTGAAGTTAAATTCAGAGAGACAAACGCTAGTCCTTTGGAATTTCGTAGGTTAAATAAGAAATTGTAGAATTAAAACTATCATGATATGAATTAAGATCGTTATAGAACATAAACACTAATGTAAAATCGACCAACTTTCGTTGCGAAGATTATCTATGTCTAATTCCTAGAATTCCAAATTCATTTGCAAATTCTATAAACTAAACAAACATTAATTACAGGTTTAATTGTTCACAAAATCTCTAGACCAAATTTCTTTGTAGATAGGTATTTTGCTCATCTAAGATATGTTAGAAAATCGATAATACTTTCGCATCTATCAATTATCCTAAAGTATGAATTCCTGGTGATCAATTCTAGAAATCAATGATTAAGCACAATCTAGATGAAGAACACTAATGATTATCCTAACAGTATTTCAATTCTAACAATCCATCTTCAACCTTTGAAAAACTCAAAACCTAACTAGCAAATTACTCAGACATGGTTATTGAAAATAACATCATAAACTAAATAAATTGCATTAAAGAGAAAGAGTAAGAAATAACATAGTTCAGATTCTTCTCTCAGATGAACAAGTAGCATAAAAATCTCTCATAAAAGCTCTGAAGCAAAAACTCTCTTGTCTCAATGAAAAATAAGATACAAAGTGATTAAAGCCTAAAACAATGGCTTATAAACCTAAAATTATCCTAAAACATGATCTGGGCTTTTTGTAAATAATAAAACTTTTGGGCCAAAATGCAATTCTTCTTTTCTTCATTAAACTCGCGTTGCTTTCTTTGGCTGTGGACGGTGTCGATCGTCACCCTTGCTCTCTAGCGATAGTAACTTCTGTTTTCAGCATAAGTTCTCCAAATGCATCCAGAAAACTCTATTATCTTCAATTCAGCTTCAAACGTAACTAAGAACTATAAACATTAGAAAAGTATTCAAAAAAACTCTATATACAAAACTTATATCATGACAAAAATCCACAAAAACTATGATATATCATTTGATCGGACCTTATCATTATGCAAATATAGAAAACTGATTTCAAAGTTATTTGGAATCAACGAAAATTATATTGGTGATGCGATTTCTAAATCGAATAAATTAAGGTCTCGAAGCTTTTTTATTTTTGGCTTTCGGTTTTTAGCCCTTTGCTATTTGGCTTACTTACTCCCAAACACTCCCAAACAGGCAAACGTCAAATTTTTGTTTTGTTTTGTTAATTGTTCACTAACTCTTCTTATTTAAAATGTTCTAAACATACATTTTTGTGGGTGATTACTGTCTAGGGAAGCAAAATACGTATGTAAACACAATGGCGAATCTAGGAATCATTTCACCTGGTGTCAAAATATTAATTTAAATAAATAAAAAAATGTTTAAGGGGTCAATGTGAAACTTGAATCCAGATTTTATGGGTTCAATAGGGTAATTTTACCAAAAAAACTAGTAATATCTATAATATTTCATGAACATTTAAACAAATTATAATATTTAAAGAATTGACATCCTATCACTAAGAGTGCATTCGCTCCATGCGTAAACATACATATTATTGTTTTGTTTATTTTTTCAACTCAATTCTTAAAAAGTTATTTAAGTCGAATAAATATTTTGTTAGAAAACTAAATGTGACCCAACAAATGAATCAAATAGTACAAGACTCTTTTACAATTTAGTTTATACATATTTTCTACACGAAGTAAACACAAAAATAAAACAAAACAATAATTTTGTTGGACATCTAGAAAATATCACTACCAGTACACTTTATCTTGCTAAGAGAAATAAATCATATAAAATTTAACACTTTGCATGTGCGAGCGTCCTTATCATTAGACAAACATAGATTATATGATGAATTCAAGATAGTGGGTTGGACTAAATTTATATTGATTAGTGAAAGGAATAAATTAAGGTATCATATTGGTTTAACCTCTAACGATAAAATTGATGATGTAGAATAATGTCGTTCAGTTCTAAATAATATTATCTATCGAATTCATAAAAAAAAAAAGTAATTACATGCACGCTTGTTCATAGACAATGGAGTATTTCATAAAAAAAACTCAATTTTTTATGGATTCAAAGACCAACCAAAAGCCTCTACGGTCAGACTTCGAGATTTGATAGGGCCGTTCAATCATTGACCACGTCGAGTTTTTTTTCCCCAAGAAGTACCAGGTCACCACTGTAGATGTAGAGGAAACTTAAAAACTAACATACATATCAAGAGCAATTAAAATGTTAAGTAATGTGGCGACAAAAATGTTAAGTAATGTATCACAAATAGTACAGCAGATTAGTTTGAAGTTTGAACTAATTTAAACTAACTAAAAAAGAATGTAACTTACAGGAAATCGATACAATTTTTAAAATAGATCAGTTATAACTTATATATTATATATAGTTTGCAAAAAAAAAAAAAAAAAACCTAGTTATGCAGTTATGCTCATATATATGTTTATGCGTTTCTTTTACACACATTTCTTTTTATATATAGCGTTTACAACTCATAGATGCGAACTCTTGCATTTAAATATCAATCAAACCATATCCATGGTCTAGTTCTATAAATTTAAATTTAAACTTTATATATCTTATCTTGCACTATGAAATTATTAATAAGCATAGTGTCAAAGCAATAGAGGCATTGCACACAATATTTTTAAAAAATTGACATGTATGGTCGAAATAGGGTTGACGTAAGGTTGAAATAGACTTTTGAATGAATTTAAATCAGTTGGCAAAAAAAATCAAAAAGGAAATTATAATGACACATATGCATAATTACAAACAGAAGTTGGGCAAGTTAGGAAATGTGAAGCAATGATTGGATATTATTAGAAATAAACATTGATTTTAGTTATGGTGGTAATGGTAATATAAAACAAAATNGGTGTTTTTTTTTTTTTTTTTTTTGATAATTCAGGGTAAATCTCAGATCTATGGATAGGTCCAGACTAATTCTCTGAGGGAGGTGCAGTTCACGGATAGATCCTCTCTCCGGATATTCAAATGGGCCGTAAGCAATGGATCCATATCCGTGTAGGTGTCCAGAGATAATCGTAAAATAGTTCTCTCCAGCAGGGTTTGAACTCACAACCTAGGTGCAGGAAAAAGCTCCTTTTACTATTGGGTTACTATTGGGCCACGATGTTCCGGACCGTAGTATTTAAAAAAATACATAATGGGTATAGTCAACTTTAAGCTAAAAGAAATGGCTAATGGATTCCTCCATACAAAAAAATGAGATAAAATGAATTTGTTTTTATATATAATCGGTCTAAATATATGTTATATAGCCAGCAGTCAGCACTTGTAATTATTTTATTTTATTTATTTTTCTTTTCTGTGTTATGGGTCTTATGTTTAATCGTCCATCATATGAAAAGTGATAATCACGAGGTGACAACAATATAAGGGATCTATTTATTTTCAACAAAGCTCCGTCCTAGCAAAGGAATTTGCTTTTCTTCGATAACAAAATTATTCGATGCCTTCGTTAATCACTAATAACATCGATTGATATTACAGGACGGTAGAATAAAAAATTTGTTATAGTATTGAAAATGGTTGCTAATGTCTTATTTTGTTTCTTGGCCAACCATAAAATTTTGGCAAAAAAGGAAGACTATCTTTCACTTATTAGTTACACTCCGATTGACCGATCGTACAGTTTATTTGACTATTAAAATTGAAAACCTTACACATGAGAATTAGTTTCCGTAAGCAAAGCGTCCGTACACTCGTTAAAAGGAAACATAGATTTGACATTTGGAATTTTCTTTTTCTTTTTCGGTATGGGCCGATGCCGAGGACTTACCATAACCCATTATTATTTAAAAATAAAAATTAATTTGATTCGGTTCGACAATAGTAATATTACAATTTACAACTATCAACATTTTAAAGGAAAAGAAGAAACTGATTAAAAATGTTATCATGGTCCTAAGTGGAGATAGGGTTTCTCAACATTTTATAACATTTTGGAACCCATTTGGGCCTATTAAGGCATAAGAATAAATAGTAAATACACATACAAGCAGACAAATTAATTAATAAATACATTACAAACAGAATGAGTAAAAATATAATTATAAAGTATTCCTGTGGAAATTCAACTAGAACTCTTCTTCTACATTCGCGCAGATAAAATAGAAAAAATGGATAAAATGGTTCAAAAACTGTAGATAGTTTAGATTGTGAATTCGGTCTAAAACATGATTAACTTGTAGACTACTCGAAAACAAATAAATAAGAGAAAATTTCAAAAATACATATTTTGAGATGTTAATTTTTAAAACTACACTTTTAGTGTGACTATTTTCAAAAATACATTTTTTCATTAAGTAAAAGAACTCTAAACCCTAAAATAGAAAACTCAAACCCTAAAATGTATCATTGAACCCTTAAATTTAAATCCTAAACCCCAAAATCTAAATCCTAAATAAAGATTAGTGAATCCAAACTTATAGATTAAAACTAAGAAAAAAATATAATTTTGAAAATTGCTACCGTAGAAATGTATTTTTAAAAATTTACACTCTAAAAGTTGTATTTTTAAAAATTTCTCAATAAATTAGTATGTGTCTGGAGCAAAAAATGAAGGTTAACCAAATATGGTTATTATTTATTTGTTTAACTTGTAGACTACATGAAGTCGTTTGATTGACAAAATATGAAATTATGAATCATGATATTTTCTAAAAAAATAATATTAATCGAAAACGAAAAGTGTTTATAACTTTTTCTAGGAGAATCCAAAATTTGAAACAAAGAACTAAATCAGGTTTTGACTAAGCCAGGCCGTTATAGAACTTCTGTTTTAAAAATGGAAGTCATGAGAAGACTCAGAATCTCCATCGCTAAACCATTGTTAGGATCGAGCTTGCAGATGTCGTGTGCATTGCACGAGTACAAGAAATCTTGTTCCATAGCGATTAATTCCCAGTCTCTACTTTATGTGTTATAATATTTTAGTATTTACATTAAAAGTGACCTGTAGAGAGATGGAGATGGTGATGTTTTGATCACAGATTAGATGTATTTTAGAGCACAAAAGAGGGTATTTTCTAAATGTGTGTAGTCATTTGCAAATGATTAATCAACCATACAATTGCATTTAGAATCATTCCCTCTCTTCCTTCACTTTTGTAAAATAATAAAATCACACCTATTATTTTTGGATTTGATAGAGTATTCGATGATGGACTTAAATATAATAGTGGATTAAATAGACTATGCACATAGCTAGATTCGGACGCATGTAGCATTTATCTTACACTCCTATTCGTGTGTAGATGAATTTTTCATATGACTAAGAAGAGTTGCATAGGTGACGTCTGTACGGTTGGTAACACGAAAATTGAAAATTACAACGATTATCTATTGGAAAATAAAACTAGCTAAAGTGCTCACTAGTCGATGATTAATCAGTATCATTTCTGTGTCGTTTACGGGACAACAACGATATATGTTTGGCTTACAAAAACAAAATGTTTGGCTTCTATGTTGTCATATTAGAAATCTCAAACATGGACAATTGAGGGCAAAGCATGTTGGACTTGCAGGTATCCAAAAGATGGGCTTTTTAAACTTGGCAAGTCTATAGTTGGGCTTAAAAATAGATTTGTACACTAACATGGCAGATAGCGTAGAGAGCAGGTCAAAGATTATGTTATAAACTGGACCTTATGTTATCACTTTCGTACAACGTTATTTGGCTAATGAATAATATAGTTGACAAAAAAAAAAAAGGAATCCATTACTGGTAGCTTGAGGTTTTTTTTCATGAAAAAAATCTTTAATTTTAATATTTGGACGGCCCTTATTCTAATTTGTTATGAGCCTAGTAGACGAATTATGTATTACTATTAATAATTAACGTATATAAAACGGAAGATTTAAAACATAAATTGGGACGCAATCAAAATAGTCAGACATGTATGCCAACGACTTACTCCAACCACGCGGATGACGGCGCGTGAGTTCACTCGCTGAAATTTTCCTTTCATTTGTCTCGACACGAATCTGAAACCGCCACACTCAGTCGCCAAATCCTTCCTTTCTCCTCCTCCTCTCTTAAGTCTCCGTGATGTCTCTCCCACTGCCCTCTTCCTCCGCCGCTGCTGCTGCTGCGGCGGCGTCAACATCGGGGTCATCGTCTTCTCCAGGTGCCGCCTCGTCTTCCTCCGCGACCACGTCCTGGTTCTCCGGAATCGTTCGACGTGGTGAAAAATCAGGCGCCGCGAAGCTATCTAAAAGCGCTTCGACGGTGGGAGGTGGAAGCGGAGATTACGGTGGACCGATCAAAGGGAAGAACCAATTTCGCGGAGTGTTGCTCAAATACGGTCCCAAAGCAATTCAGGTTCCCCTTCGATTTCGATTTGTTAATTGCGTTGCTTTAGAGTTACTTCGAAGCAATATTGGGAGAAATTCTATTAACAAAATCATCATTTCCTAATTCCGCGTTTGCGTAAAATTAAGTAGCTTCTTCTGGATCATCTAAATAATTTAAATTCTTTCTCGTTATGTTACTTCGTCCCAGTTTTAGCAAACGATTGTGTTCATCTCAAGTTTGTTTGCTAACTTTTTGACTCTCTTTTTTTTTTCTTTTCATGTTCTTAATTGGTCTCTTATTTGCTGATCGTGTTAAGATTCGTTGAGTATAAAGCAATGGGATTTTAGGTAATTTAGGGTCAACGTTGGAAGCCATGTTAGACCTTGATTCATGATTATGGTTTACCATTTATAGCAGAGCAGTGATCAAAGTAATCAAAGATGATTTCTTTTTGAGAATTCAGAGTTATTCTTGCATAAATCTGAGGGCTCTTGTTTGTGAATTTTCATGGATCTCTCCAGGTGGCTTTTAAGACCGGAGATTATAAACAACAAGTGATATTTATCGGTGGATTAACTGATGGACTTTTAGCTACTGAGTATGTGGCTTCTCTCTCCCTATTCCCTAAATCTTAAATCTTTTGGGATAGATTGTGCAGTGTTTTTTATATTTTGGCATAAATCGGCCATGTCAGTTACTTGGAACCTCTTGCAATTGCTTTGGATAAAGAGAAATGGTCACTTGTTCAACTACTGATGTCGTCTTCGTATACTGGATTCGGCACTTCCAGCTTGAAACAAGTAAAGAGTCCGTTTGTTTGTTTGTCGATAAATTTTGAATTAATTACTCATTTAATATAGGTAGACTCTGTGGAAAACCTAATGTCTTTTGTTCCTTTTGATGAAGGATGCACAAGAGATCGACCAGCTAATAAGCTATCTCATCAACAAAGAGAACTCCGGGGGCGTTGTTCTGCTTGGTCATAGCACTGGCTGCCAGGTGATTAGTTAATTCCCCAAAAAAAATTTCTTGATGGTTGTGAAAGCATATTTATGACGGAAACTCTCTCTTCTCACACGTTGAAACAGGACATTGTGTATTATATGGGAACTAATGCTGCTTGCTCTCGAGCTGTCCGAGCTGCAATTTTGCAGGTGCTAGCTCTAGATTATTGGACTTGTATTTTTCGCTCTTCTCAAATATGTGGCACTTGCAGACCTTGAGTTGGATCTTGTGGTGTGTGTGCTATATGTTCTGAGTTTAGGGTAGCTTTGATCATTAGATACCTATTGCAATGTTTACTTAGGCACCGGTGAGCGATAGAGAGTACAAGGCAACACTTCCTGAAACAGCAACTATGATAGATTTGGCTGCAAACATGATTAAAGAAGGCCGAGCAGAGGAGATAATGCCTAGAGAAGTGGATCCTTGTGCTCCAATCTCTGCTTATAGGTAAAATATCTATTTCCTTGAAACCAAAATCGCAGGCTTAAAAATCTAAACGTTGTGTGTTAGAACTTAGAACATCTCTGAATGCAAAAAAAATCTATCTTTTTTGCTTGCTTGCTTGCTGCAGATACCACTCCCTCTGCGCTTACATGGGGGATGACGATATGTTTAGTTCTGACCTCAGTGATGATCAGTTGAAAACTAGACTTGGGCATATGGCTAACACACCTTGTCAGGTAAAATCAAAAACTAACCATCACGATCATTTCCAGTCCCGGTGAGCGATTTTGTTTCTAGTAGAAGCCATTGGGATCTGATTAGCTTCTTGTATTCTCTTATGTCCTTTGTTATACACAGGTGATTTTCTCCATGGGGGATGAGTACGTACCGGATTATGTCGACAAAAAAGCACTGGTTAATAGGTGAGGCCTTTAAACTAAAGTAACAACAAGAATCCAAATATGTCCCCTGTGTTCATTTGTTGGAGTCTTTAAGTTAAAATAGGTATATATTGAGAACTATAGATGCCAACTTTGGATCAAAATGATATCGAAATGATTGGAGATGAAGAAGGAAATCAAAAGGATTTGATTTGATATGTGTGATTACAGATTAAGCAAAGCGATGGGAGGAGCAGAGAAAGTGGAGATAGAGCATGGGAATCACTCTCTCTCCAATAGAGTGCATGAAGCTGTTCAAGCCATTATTGGTTTTGTCAAGAGGGAAGGACCCAGTGGTTGGGACGATCCTTGGAGCTAACTCTGCTTTTTTCTTTCTCATTTATGTGGATACAAATTATCCAAATCTCTTATCTTATGAATTAACCTTCACTTCTTGGCTGATTCATAATCATTTCTCCTGAAAAAAAAAAAAAAAAAAAAGGTTCAAGTATTTTTTTCTCTTTTTTTATTCTGATGTATGCTTGGATCATTGAAAACAAAACAAAAATCGTTCTTGTTATATAATCCTCAATTTCTTTTGTTGATTTGCCGTTTTATGTCTCGTTTTCGTGTTATGTCATGTTACGCAGACTCCATAATTTAAGGATTCATAGAAAGTTTTAACAGATTTGATCGGAAAGCTATCAGTACAAGTCCGTACATGTGATTAGATTTCTTATACATAAAATGAAATCAAACTTTTTTTTTGGAGTCAAAGTTGAACAGAGACAACCCTGTGTGTTTACAAGTAAGTTAAAGAAGGTGAGACAGTAAATCTACCAAGTTCAGCTTCAGCAGAGATGCACAATGAACATGTAAAATCAATCTGAATCAATAAGCAACAAAAGGTATAGATGATAGAAGATAGAGAAACTTTTACCAAACTATCACACCAATAATAGGCATTTATTATGAAAACTACCAAACTGTCACTAAAGTCTAAAGAGTTGGTGAATTTGGTATATCTATTTACGAAAATATTAAATGAAAATAAAGTTTAGAGGTATAGATTGTTAGCTTTAAAATCTATATGCGTTCCGAAATTTGTATTAAACTGAGCCTTTGAATGAGTAATGAGTTTCAAATAAAAGCAGGGGTGGGAGGAAAACTGGTTACCATTCATCATATTTATTTGTCTAAGAAATAACTGTTAATAAAAGATAAAAGTATTGAAGTGACTCACATGACGGTACAAAATCAATTGTAATGTTATGAAATGCACTTCAATTTGTAGCACATCCATTGATGTGTTTTAAGTGCGGTTCTTATATTAAATTTATACATGACGGTTCTTCACATTTTTAAAAAAATCATGCTTATTTATTTTAGTAGCTAATAAAACCTGATTCAAAAAAAATATTGTAAGCAATTTAAATTTTTTATAGTTACTATATCTATACCATATTTGCAATAGTCACTCATAAAAACCGCACTTATTCTGCATAATGCGTTTCTCATATAAACCGCACCGTCCCGCTTTAACTTTTAGTTCTATACCACTCATATCCGCTGTTACCATTCGAAACCTCAGGTTAATAACCGAACTTTGCTAGTGTGGAAATAACTGTTTTTCTCCTTCAACTTCATAATTCATAACCATGGGGTATCTTTTTCTTTGTTTGTTTCGAATTTATTATCTACGTATACACACACCTCCCAGTTTATAAAACTTAATTAGTAGTAATATGTATTTATTAATTGTGCGAATTTTGAAGTTCCAATCTAAAAGATGTTTTCCCCAATGATAACTACACTTTCTGATTTGCTTATGATTTACTAATGTATAATAATGTATAATATAATTAGTTTCATACCCTTTAAACAAAAAAAATCATTAGTTTCATACCTAAAAATTAAATTTGTGAGCGGGCGGTGCGACAACAATCAAACAAGGCACGTGACGCGAACGTTGTCTTAAAATCACCACCGTGTCACGGACAGTGGCTGTATATGTAATGCCCCCAACGTTGCGCCGAAGCGAGTTATGCGACACGCTTCCTTGGCCAACATGTCAGTCTTCTATTAGTTGCCGCGGTCACCGGTTCGGGGCCTCGGTAATTTCGGCTAAATCACGGGGGTATTATCGTCCAGTCAAAAAATTGTCACATCTTCTTAACTCTTCCGCCTTTTGGCAGAGCTATATGGCTTTGATTCTATGAAATTTTTCTAGGGGACAAGCCACTAAATTCTTACCTAATTTTCCGCCATATTTATTTTGTTTTTTCTTGCATGTAGAAATTGAGATTATATCAAGTTTCGTACAAATTGAAACTACAAAGTTACAAACTGCAGAAGAAGAAGAAGAAGTTGAAAGAACAAATCCTGAGTTGTGAACTTCTTTTTTTGTTTTTGCTTCTAATCATATAGAGTAAGTTTTTTTGAATGTTATGATTGTGTTCTTATTCAATAAAAAAAATAAAAATAATGCTTTTACTAGGAAACAAAAAATTAAAAATCCAACCTTGGAATTCGCCGAGTCGTCAAATTGATTTCTTTCCTATTGTCGTCATCTTCTTCTTCAATTTCTTTCGGATTCCCTGATTTCGTTACTTGGAGTATTTCCTTTCCTGTTGTCGTCATCTTGTCTTCTTCATTTTCTTTCTTCAGATGCCGGAGAAAAGAGTGACTCCGTCTCCGGCGCTGAGCCAAGTGATGAAGCACCGGATGAGTCCTCTGCATCAATGGAGATTCAGCGCACTAACATCCGTCGTTTTCTTCCTCATGGTTGTCGTCTGGAGCATTGACGGTTGTACTATCAAAAGCTTCATCGAGTCATGGAGATTCAATGCTCACTCCATGCGAGTCACTCCTTCTTCTTCATCTTCTTCTCATTCAGTGAAACCGAAGTCCCATTCTCTGGATCTAACTTCAAATACAACCGATCCACTGGATCTGCATCCGACCCGAGTGAAGTCCGACTGGATCTCCGTCGAGCAGGAGCAGAATTTCACGGCGAACCTTCTGAGAAATTGGTTGGCTCCGGGAGGAGAGCAATGCAGAGAAGCAAAGACCGTCGAGATTTCCGTTCCGAACATGGACGGAAAACATTCTGTAGAGTTAACGGCTGGTAAGATCCACGAATTCAGATTTCAATCCTTAGACGAATCGGGAAAACCAGTCTGCATCGGCGGGGATTACTTCGAGACTGATCTTTCCGGCGAAAACTGGAAATCGAGACCACCGGTTAAGGATTTAGGCAACGGAACTTACTATATATCCCTTCAAATTCATCCCGATTTCGCCGGAGATTACAATCTCACCGTCGTTTTGCTCTTCCGCCACTTCCAAGGCCTTAAACTAAGCCCCACGCGCTTCGCCGTCAACAGAGAGCTACGCATCTTCAAACTACGCTTCGTAAAGAAACCCGATGTCGTTTTGCCGGACCTTCGGATATGCGATCGGTCCGATTTCGCCAGAGACGTTTGGTCCGGCCGATGGACCAGGCTCGGTAAGAACGACCAGTGCGATATCAGCAACGACGGGCGTTACCGTTGTCTGCCCGCTGATTTCCCTTGCCGGAAACCATGGTGCGACGGAGCGTTATCGGGGTTAGAAAGCAACGGTTGGGTTTACTCGAGCCATTGCTCCTTCAAGCTCTTCTCCGGCGATTCGGCTTGGGATTGCTTGAAGAACAAATGGATTTTCTTCTGGGGAGACTCGAATCACGTCGATTCGATCAGAAACTTGCTGAATTTCGTCTTGGGTCGTCCGGAGATCCGTTCCGTCGCGAGGAGATTCGATTTGAAGTTCTCGAATCCGAAGAACTCATCGGAAACCGTTAGGATCACGAGTATATTCAACGGACACTGGAACGAGACTCAAAACTATCAAGGTCTTGACTCACTTAAAGACCAAGACTTTAGAGAGTTGCTCAAAAGCTACTTCGCGGAAGAGACCGGCGTCCCGGACGCGATGATCGTGAACTCCGGTCTCCACGACGGCGTTCACTGGTCTAACCTTCGAGCGTTTGCGAAAGGCGCCAAAACCGCGGCTACGTTCTGGAGAGATGTTTTTGACTCGGTGAAAAGCCGCGGTTTTCGACCGCCGGAGGTGATTTTCCGGAACACGATTGCGACCGGCGGTTACGCGAGGACGCTCGGGTTTAACCCGAGCAAGATGGAAGTGTACAATGGGGTGTTTTTGGAGAAGATGAAGGAGGAAGGGCTGGTGTCGGGTGTGATTGATAACTTCGATATGACGTATCCGTGGCATTACGATAACAGATGTAACGATGGGGTTCACTATGGGAGAGCTCCGCTGAAGATGCGGTGGAGAGACGGCGAGATTGGGCATCAGTACTTTGTCGATCTGATGCTTGTTCATGTCTTGTTAAATGCATTGTGTGTCAGATAAAAGAGTAGCGAGAAGATTGTTTAGTTTGGTTAGGATTTAGGGATGAGTCATATGATTCTTTTATTTATGTTGTGGAGACTTTTGAATATCAGACTTTAGCTAAAAATTTAGGACAGCGGAGCAATCGTTGACTAATACATCAGACAGTGTCATTCGATTTACGTGGTTTTAGACGGTCCTAATCAGCTAAATTCAACTTTTGTTTTGTTTGTTTCCTTGTAGTTAATAAAGTTGTTATAAGTACATACTCGTAAATGGCTATCAAAATTAGCATATGTTATTTTATGTAATTTGATTTCAAAACGACATGGATGTCTTTGTCTAATTTTCATTATGATTATTCTTGATCTGATAATTTACAATGTGTTTCTTTAAACCATAAAAGGTTCAAAATATTTGATATTTACTTTCTTAAAATGAAAATAATCAGTACTTTGAATAACTAAATATTCTGGTAATGCAATATACAGGTCATAAATTCTCATTCAATGTCACTATTTTATAGTTACCTCTTCTTCTTTTTAATTCTCAATATTTTATGTAGAAAACTATAACTATTTTAATAGTTTATAAAAAAAAAAAAAAAAACGACTTTGGTGCGTATATACGGTATAATTCTTTTTGTTCTTAACTACTTAATACTTATAACTATTTAAGTAGTTTAATTTAACAGAGAGAGTAAAATCTCAACAATTTAAAATTAAAATCAGACAAATAAAAACTTTTGGATATTATCAAAAAAAATATTTAAGGACGGCTCAGAAGTCGGTACGCGGTTTATTGTAACCAGTCACAGTTCTTAATAATTCTTATGCTCACGCTAAAGATGGAGTCTGCAAACCAAATCAACAATTGAGTCTCCCTCTTCACGAAACCCCCCTCCCTCAATCCATACAAAAATTATCTGTCCTTTACGGTTTCTGATTAGATAATCCCCACGGCAAGCGCCAGAGACAATCTTTGCCCTTAAGATTTCGTCGCGTTTGTTTTTTTCGTTCGCTTTGTCTTTTTGCGTCTCAGAGAACAATCCATAGATCCAGCAGCGCCGTGTGAGAGTTACCGGAGGTGACATTAGCGTCGTAAAGGTCGCCGTTCATGGCGTTATCGTGGCGATCTGCTCTACGGATTTTCCTTCTCCTCGTCCTTGTAGCTGCAATTGTCTTAGCTTGCTATTTTCTCCCCGTCGAGCAGGTTTGATTCCGTTTTGTGACCTCGTTCTCTTCGCAATTGGAGAAATTAAGGCTTCAATTACGGCTCTCTGGGATGGGTTTTGATTGGTGTTGGATGATTTCTGGAAATTCATATGCTTTTCTATGAATTTCTGGTAAATGTGGGGTCGATTGGCAGTTTCATAGCAATAAAGAACTGAGCTTTTCCATGGTCATGGTCATGTGAAAAATAGAATAATTTATACCCTTGTTCAAATTGATTAGCCAATTTCAGAAAGCAAATGCTGTGTGTAAAACCATGAGATTGATCTCTGGATAATATATTCATTTGTGGGACTAGTTTGTTATGTTCTGAAACTTACTATTTCTTTGTATTGTTTTTTTTCAGCTTTTGAAGGACTTTTTGCTATGGGTTGAACAAGATTTAGGGCCTTGGGGACCTCTTGTCCTGTAAGTGACTCCTCTTCTTGTTTGTTGAGCTACGAAGCTAATTATATTCTCGAGTGAATAGTAGCAATGGTCTACAGTATGGCGGCAGCTTTATCTCTGTTTCGTTACAAGTGTTTAACTTTGGAACTTCTAGAAATTTTAGGGAACATAAGAGGTAGGAGGCTTTTTGTTTACTTTGGTGCTGAGCTTCTCTTTTGTAATCATGTGTAGAGCTGTTGCGTACATTCCTCTAACAGTTTTGGCTGTTCCTGCCTCGGTTCTCACGGTATTACACAACAGATCCTATTTATTTATAACTCTCAGCCTCGTAGTTAGTAGTTAGTAGTGGCAGGTTCATTAGAAAATTGAGAAAATCTTATTTGGTTGAAGCTGTGATGATATTCAGATCGGTGGTGGCTACCTTTTTGGGCTGCCAATTGGTTTTGTGGCAGACTCGGTTGGTGCTACGCTTGGCTCAGGAGCTGCCTTTCTTCTTGGCCGTACGGTAAGCGGCCTCAGACTTCTCATGCTATCCTTTTTTCTTCTTTTTTTGGTGCTTACCTGAGGAATGCTCTTAATGCAGATTGGAAAACCTTTTGTAGTTGCAAAACTGAAGGATTATCCTCAGTTTCAGTCGGTCGCACTTGCGATTGAGAAATCGGGTTTCAAGGTATGCACCGATACAAGTTTTGATCTTTTTGTGCTTATACCTGTCCTTTGAGAACTTATGAATGATTTTTATAAAAAAAAACTGAATGTAGATATGCTTGTTGCTCCGGCTTGCTCCTCTTCTCCCCTTCAGCATGTTGAACTACCTTTTATCTGTAACGCCAATTACGCTGGGGCCATACTTGCTTTCTTCTTGGTTAGGGATGATGGTAACTTTGAATCTAATCTCCATAACCAACTGTGAAATGTTTTATTGTAAGGTTCAAAAGAATATAGCTTTGATACATTGTCAAAACTTTGCAGCCAATAACGCTTGCATTAGTATACGTTGGAACAACTCTGAAAGACCTTTCTGATGTGACTCACCAGTGGAGCGATTTCTCTCTTGGTCGCTGGGTAAGATCCAGAACAAATTTTTACTACATTACTCAGCTTCTTGTTTCATATCTCTTTTCTGAAAACCATCTTCCGTAAATTTGCAGGCCTTCTTGATTTCGAGCCTTATAATATCCGGTTAGTCACAGCTCCTACAATAGTCTTTATGACTTTGTTATGAAGCTGCAAATGAACAGAATCACTCATGTTTCTCCTTTCTCCTTTCTTTGCAGTGATATTAATGGTTTGTGTTACAAAGGTGGCGCAGAACGCTTTGAGAAAAGCTGTAGCTGAGCACGGAGGAGACATGAACGGAGCGGTTGCAGCCTCGCCGGAGCTTACCGTGTCGGCTGATGCTTCGACGGATTTGAATGAGCCTCTCTTAATAAAGATAGATTCTCAATCACCTCCTCACGACCGAGAAAACCATAGTCATTAAAGAAGCTTCTGGTTGGTTAATTTACTTTGTACGATAATTTTTTTTTATCTTTTAACTTACAAAGCATATAGGTTCTTTTGGGAGAAAAGAGGCAAGCGTTAATGCACAGATCATATATACATAATACATCGTCGCTGTAGTTTTTCGTTTACTTGAGTTGTATAATATTCACCGATTATATTATGAATATTGTTGAATCAGAATAAAGGTATATATCCACAAATCTTCAGGCCTCGAGTTTGATTTTCAATACAAAGCTTAACGAAGATCTAAATTATGGTATAAGTTAAACTGTTCATCGTAAATCCGTGTATTAAATGTAAATTTGCTTATCGTAGATAGTTCTAACTTCGATTTGTACACGAAAATGATGCAATCAAATAATTCAGAATTTAAAANTTAAAAAATTTTTTTTTTTTTTTTTTTTTTTTTTTTGACAGCGAATTTAAAAGATCTTCTAAATGAGATAATAGAAGACAATGGCTGATATAAGGAAGTCAACTATAAAAATATAACGTTTGAAATTGAAACTATAAAAATATAACGTTTGAAATTCATTAAAGGTTATTTAACTAAGGTATAATAAATTATCTTTCTTCTTAATGTTTTTTTTTTTTGGGGTCAAATTTCTTAGAGAATAAAAAAACAAAATATATCTCTCATGATGTTAACATGAAGAAATTGTCATGTATTTTTCATTAGAATAAATAAAGAGAGGGTCAAATATCTTCGGGAACATCCGATTAAATCATTAAAGTTAATTAACGTATGCAGGCAAATCAAGAACTAGACGCGTTGACTTTAGTGTTTTATTAATTAGATACACCAATATGGCAGTAAATCTGGCGGTAGATTTCTCATATAACCATGTAAGTAAATGTTTCCTTCCTTGCCGCGGTAAAAAAAAGGAAAATGGGAAAAACCAAAACTCCAACGAGACAAATCGTTGTTGATTTCTCATCTGACTATTCTGTCCAAATCTCTCTTCTTCCTTGGTCTCTCTTTGTCTCTTTCTTCAGCTAATGGGGATCTCCTTCAGCAACCGTCGACGAGACGACCTCCACCGTCGGCACCACCATTACCCTCCTCCTCCACCGCCCTACTATTACTCCGATCCTCCACAACTACCACCGCCTCCTCAACCACCGACCAACGAGTACAGCTACGCTCGCAACCACCTCGTATCACCAACTCAACAGCTCTCTCTTCCGCCACCACCACAACCGAATCAGCCACCGTCTCTGCCTCAGCCTCCGCCTCCGCCGCAGAGTAATTACGGATCGTACGGTCATAATAACTACCATCAAAACCAGTATTACTCGCAACAACCTCCTCCGTATTTCTCCGGTTATCATCATCATCCCAATGGGTGGAATCCGAACCCGATGATGAGACCGGTTCTCTTCGGTCCGCCACCGGTTCACCAACCGCCGCCGCCGTACGTGGAGCATCAGAGCGCGAAGAAGGTGAGGAATGATGTCAATGTGCATAAAGGCACGGTGAGGCTCGAACCAGACGTTCTAGACCCTGGTCATCATCTCGTTTCCTTCCTCTACGATGCTGTCTTCGATGGCAGGTAATCATAATAAATAAATAAAAACCTTGTTAATTTGGAGGTTTTTATTTCCATTTGCGTCGATTTAGGTTCCTTTAAATCGAAAATTTAGTGAACTTAAACTTACGATTCGATTGGCTAATTAGTGTAGAGGAAAGGTCTTTACTTTGCACATATACTAACATTGAAGTTCTTGATTCCTTTCAAGATTCACGGTTGAGATTTTCGAGAAATTGTTTGCAGAGAACACTAAGCTAGTAGCTGTTGAATCAATCTTACTGTTGTTGTATGTGTGTCGCGTACCCGTACCGAGCCTAAGACTGTTATCTAAATGTGTTGGACAACATTTTCAAGTAACTTGTCTTTCATTTTCAGTTTCTCTATCATCTTCTTCGCAAAGGAGGAAGCAAACTGCACAATGGTCCCTCATTTACCAGAAGCTTACCCACCAACCAAAGTCCCTTTCAAGAAAGGAACTGCACAGAAGTTTCGACAACCTTCAGGGACAGGAACCGACCTTGGCTTCTTTGCACTCGACGATCTTTCCAAACCATCACCAGAAGAGGTGTACCCGCTTGTAATATCAGCCGAGACAGTAGTAATCTCGCCGAGCTCGGTTTCCGAGGAACCATTAGTTCATAAGCAAGTCACACAAGCGTGTTTGGACAAGAGTAACGATGGAGGAGGATCTTTCAAAGTGAAAGTCGTGAAGCAGATCCTATGGATTGAAGGAGCTCGGTATGAGCTACATGAGCTGTATGGTATCGAGAACTCGACCGCTAAAGGTAATGCTGCTTCGGGTTTAGAGGATGCTGGTGGCAAAGAATGTGTCATATGCTTGACCGAGCCTAAGGACACAGCCGTCTTGCCTTGTAGACATCTGGTAAAAGCTTTCTAACAACACTCTTTGCTTTCTTCTAAACACAAGCTTTCATTTACTTAAACTTATAAACCGTCAAGCAGAGTTTTAAATATATGAACATTTTGGACTTGCTTCACATTGCTGTTAATTTGCCTCTAAAGGCAATCTCTACCAAATCTTTCACAATAACATAATTTTTTTGGTTGTGAGACTAACTCTTGTTTTGATGTCTTTTGCAGTGTTTGTGCAGCGACTGCGCAAAAGAATTGAGGTTTCAGACAAACAAATGTCCCATTTGTCGACAACCTATCGGTGAGCTTTTAGAGATTAAAGTGGAAAGCAATGATGAACAACACTGAGAAAAGAGGTTTCTTAAGCACCAAGTTTGATTCTTCTTTTACCGTCGAAGATCGGAGTCTTTTGTCCTTTTTTCTTATACAAAACCAATCTGTATTTCCTCATTTCATACTTTTTGCACAAATGTGTTGGTCTTGGTTTCGAAAATTTGAAAGTATAAAACATCAGTAATGTATATAGCTAGCTCTAATCTGTGTATCTTTCTTCTTGGAACACTCGTCAATATCTTTGATCAGTTATTGAATACTTCTTTGCTTGCTTATCGATCGAATGTAACTTTGCAAGTTGCAATCATATGTTGTTTATCGCCAGACAGGAAAGATCTAGTAGAGTTTAGATAGCTGTATGTGTTCCTCTTTTAACTCTTCTCTTTCATAGAAAGTAAATGTTTGTGTAGAAGTCAGAGATGTGGACCTTGGTTACAAAGAGATTCAAAAGAAAATAAAGAGAGATATGTAACTGAAGTTTATCAAGAACATTCAAAGAAGTAATCTTTAATTTCTCTCCTTTTTGCTTTTCGTCTATATAAAAGGCTAATAAAGAAAAAGAAAAGCTGGTTGGAGATGGGGAATGTTTCCTATTGAAGTTAAGCCTGATAGAAAAAGAAAAAAGTGAACTTAAAAAAAAAAGTGAACCTGTATTCATTCTTTGACAGTATGTTCAAACTTTTGAAGTGAGGAAGATAGATAAAAAGAAAAGTCTTCATTTGCTTGTAGACTTGTAGTGAAGTGACTCTCTTCACAAGCAAAAATATTTTCCAAGTAGATGTTGATTCCAGGTGATATCAAGTGTATCTTATTCCTTCGGTTAAAAAATTATATGAAAATTGTAAATGCAAACAGAAATAATGCATGCGTTATAATATTAAAAATACTAGAAAATAACATAATACATTGTAATTTTATTAAAAAAGAAAACATAATATTGTAAAAATGCAAACATAGAATTTGAAGTTTTGAACAATAAAACCCTAGGTCTATGTGTGGTTGTCTTTACTCCTGTTTTGGAATATATGTTGAATGTTAAGTGATATTTTTTCCCTTTTTTCCTATGACAATGTTTACTAGTCATGCTCATACCATGATGTTTAATAAAAATTCCTTACCAAACTTCACTTCTCACCTATCACCATGTATATCCCTGTAACAACATATTTTTTTCAGTTTCTCATAGCTTTTTTCAGATTTGACTTTTAATGTTCATCGATGGATATGATTCCAAGAGAAGTTTCAGTTTTAACTAACTCTAGAATAGTATCTCGGTACGAGATTAGGTTTAGGATTGTAAAGTAAGTATTTTAGCTATGTTAATATATTAAGTACAGTATTTTAGCTATGTTAAGTACAGATAAATCTGCGACATGGATACGAATCTAGGTATACCACCGTCAAAGATATTATCATTTGCGTCAGTTCACACTGTCAAGTTTTAACCTCATATCCCAAAAAAATATAAAATGAACATTAATCTAAAAATTGTTTAATAGCTAATATGTATAGCATTTTCAACGAACTACGATATAGCAATTCAAGTCTGAAACGTATCGTGGCANTTTTTTAAAAAAAAAAAAAAAAAAAAAAAAAAACGAATCTAAAGAGAAGATGATAACAAGAGGAGAGAATAGGGACAAAAACTCCAATTAATGTCAATTTGTCAATAAGAAGAAGATGACCCCATGTGAACATTGGAGACTCATGTGACTCAATTCTATCATTTTTGGCAAAATTCTGAGCTACAAATTTTATTGCAAGAAACCCGAAATTTATTCAAATGTTGATAGCTTAGCGGATTAAAATGAAGTTGTTTTATGTTGTCTGATTCGAGTTTGTGATTTTCTTTAATTTTAAAAAATCAGTAAAATCAGTCAAAGAAATGTACAAACTAAAAGTTTAGAGCTCCATGGGGTCAAAACTCCATTCTAACTTCTTTCGTGTTTTGAATCTATGTATCAAACTTTTGAATTAGTTTTAGAAATATCACGTGAATTTTAAAATGATATCGTGTAGTATCGATTAATAACTTTGACTAGCAAGCTAAAATCTTCTGGTCCTTCAAAACGATCTGTTATATGTACCCAAGAAAATTTCAAATGATTCAATAATGCATCAGATTTAAATGATACAATTCCCCAACCATCGTGAAACTTTATCATAAATGTCAAAATTGTACCATGTCCTTTCGTTCTAAAAGACTTGGACTATATTATACAATAGATATATGAGTTATCGTTACTTTTGTCATATCCAATTATATGGTAGAGAAACTACAAATTAAGTTACATTGATGTGTCGATGAAATACACAGTAAATGTTTCAACGAGTAACGATTTTATAGTATTGTTTTTGCTCTAACACCCTGGTATATTTCTAGGACTTAACATGTGTTGAGTTTTAGATCGATTGATTATAGCTAACAGATTAATTCTATGTTGCAGGAAAGATAAAGAACACGAAAGAGTTTTGTTAATCCAATGTTCGTTGCCTACTCATTGGGGGAAGAAAACACGTCTCCCATCGTATTCAATATCACAAAAACACCATGATTACATGGATTCCGATACACTAGGAATCACTCTTCGATACAAGAACATGCTTGCAGGCTGCAGCTTGTACCTCGTCCGCTATTTGTAATTTTGAAACTTTTTTTGTAAAAAAATCATCGAATATATTCAAAACGCGTGAACAACGAAACCACCTAACAAAATTAGGGTTTGTGATCAATGCACTTCAGCTAATGGTACCCTCATATTAATTGCTAACTAATCAACAACTTAAAATTGGTCTCTTTTTCCAGAAAAATTATGAGTTGTAGTCATATCCTTCAATTTAATCAAAGGCTTGAATTGATATTTTATTATGTACATTGTGTTATTCTTTCTTTATCTTTTTAACATAAAATTATATGGAAACATGAAAACTATCACTGAAAATTAATGTACGATGCAGTATACACAAACTTAAAATAAATGTTTTTGGTTTTAGTCCAATTAAAAAAAAAAAAAAAATCTTTTTGGATTCTTATTTTTCAGTTGATATAACCATTGCATTTTTTTTGTTTGTTTCAACAATTAACGGCTCGCCCAACACAATATCCATAATGAGGTGATTGTTGATATGGAGTAGCAGAATCTTACAATAACATCCCATCAAATTAAGAACAAGTTTTTTTCGTGATAGATCCTCAATCAAATAACAAGTACAGTCAATGATAAAGAGAAGTTGGAATGGAAACTCTTGAGATTGGTATAGTTTTTGTATGCATGTGTGTGCGTAATATTTTTTTTCTTCTTTTCTCTACTAATTTGACAGGTCAGTGAATTTGATTTTATGTTTTCGTCTAACAGCAAAATTTAAAGGAAGAAAAGAGTATGTTTGTAGTATTATTTTAATCAAAAGCCAATAAGAAAACATAAATAAGGGAAGAGGAGTAGGGGTGTTTCGTGCCATGTTTACATCTATTTAGGCTTTTGAGATTGAGACAAAGGACAATAATGATAAATGCGTAGAAGAAAAGTGTCTAAACTTACAGAAAATAAATGTTTAATTCAGTAACTGAATATTAAATGAAAATTAAGAGAAACTGATGCGGCCGAAAACGTGATTATGTTCACTCGTAAGGCTGAGGCTTTCATCATTTACCCAACCCCACCTTTTTCTCTTCTTCTCTTTTAAATTTCAACATTCTTTTAGCATTTGTTCTTTATATATTTTGTTAAGAAGGTTACTCTCTTTTTTCCCATTAAGACAAACAAATAATTATATTCTTATACCCAATTTTCTTTTAACACGTCTCTTTTAAACAATCTTGTCATCTTTTCATCTAGTTGGACCCACTGTTTCAGTTTTAACTTTTACTAAATATATCTCATTCAATAATTGAAGAAATTGTACACGAAAGGTAAAAAAGTATGGATAGGTAGATAAAATAACCTGTGACAATGTTTATAAATTGTTTGTTCGTCAATCATTGTCAAAATATAAGTTGCAGTAGTCACACACACAAAAAACTAGATAAGCATTAGAGTGCCCTAAAAAAAAAAAAAAAAAAGCATTAGAGTGCCCTCCAATTATGGATGTGGTTTGGATGGAGTAGATGTAGTTATTATTGTTAAACCCTGATCCGTGGTGATTTTTATATGAGATGAAATAAATACATAAATCGAGTATAGTTTTTTGTTAAAGTAATCGAGTATAGTTGTTAATGATTGAAAAAACGAGCCATGCGTGGAATGATATAATTGTGACAAATTATTACGAGTATATGTGAATCGATATGGTCAATAGTTTCTTTGAATCGTAGAATTAAATTAATCATGATTGGGTATACAATCATGTAAATCAAACCATGAAGATAAAACTCATGTGTTTGTTCATATTTACTTTCTTCATTTCGTTTTCGCTGCTTTTTCCCACATATATACATCACTCCCATGTTTTGAAATGAATATCTCTCTCTACAAAGAACCTCAAGACCAGATATTATTAATATCATATAAATTTACTGTTTACAATTTCTAGATCATTAAATCAATTCTATTGTGTTGTTATATAAAATTACTCTATTGAATACTAACAAAACAGTAAATCTGATCAAAATACCAACTTTACTCAATAAATGTAAAGATTTACTTTAATTTTTCTTGTCCAAAAACTTACCATTAATTAACTTTATAAAGTAACAAAACCCATAAACCCATATATAACTTTGTATTATGAAACATAGGAAGTATTAGTTTGTACTTTTGTCCCTACAAGGCTACAACAATGGTATCAACAAAAACAAAATGATACCATTAAAATCAGAGCTACTTAACAACTGAAACAGTAATGACGTATTGTTTATGATTCTTCCACAAAAAAATAAAAATATTATTGGTAATATAAGAAGATTAATTCCAAAGCAAATGTAGCAATCAGTTGATTACGATGGCTCCGCATATTTAATGAACAATACCTAAAAATCTACTATTCAAATACGTGAGAGACCGATCTCATATATTTAGTTGCCTTAGACAATTATGTTATTAGGTATGCGTTTTGTGCCATATGCATCAAACTTCTATACGTTATTAGGTATGCGTTTTGTGCTATATGCATTAAAATAACTTCTCTTTATTAATATATACTTCAAATGTGAATAAAAGACTTGCATAAAAATGAGTAAAACAAAAATAGGATACTTCAACTATCAATCTTCATCAAATCAAATAAAAACTCAATATGACTTATATTATAGGTTAATTATAGATTAAAGTGGTTTTGTATGGTTGCTTTTTATGGTTTTTTTTTTGTTTTTTTTTTTTCACTTTGATTACGGTTTACAGTGTCGAATTTAATTTATTAAGGTAAGAAAGAATGAGAAAGATCATCGTTCCTAAATTTAATGGAACAAAATTCCTAGGACCGGTTAATACGGAAGGAATAAAGAGAGAACAACTTCACGTTTTTTTCTCACATAGTAACGTTAAATTAACCGGTTCATTGTTGTCTTTAAGAAATAGGAGTATAATTAATCTCAACATAAATTGGTACTTCCCATAAATCAACTCTTGTTTGTTTGTTTGTTTAGCTGAGGCCAAGTCGAGCCACATAAGCCGAGCTAATCAATCTGATAAGGACTAATAAATTAAAATAAAAGCACATTCTGATAAAATATTAATATAGAGGTTTATGAATATTCACATAGTATTCCTAGTTTTTTGTCCCCATTTCCAACATATCCTTGTGGGAAAGAATTATAATCTGAACAAAATCGAACAGTAAAATTTATAAGAAGTTTCTCAAATTGCAGAATATATATGATTTTCGAAAATCATGTTATTTTTTGTATGCTGAAAAAAGAGAGAATTCGATATATTCATTTGGATTTAGAACACTGTAAACGGTGATACCATATTACCATTAATACTCCTAATCTAGTTTCTTTTTTTTTTACACATGCTCCTAATCTACTTTGACAATTACTTTTCATATCTTACCATTAAATAATATTTATGGCAAGAAAATAAAATAAAAAGAATACTTGTACATACATATTAAGCCTAAAATAAGAGTACTTGCACTCACTCCATTTCACCCAATAAATTAAAGCACATCTTAAAAGAGAAAACGAAGTAGCAACTTTGCATCATCTCTCTCTCTCCCTCTCGTTCTGAAATAGATGAAGTAGAGAAGTTAATGTTCACCAAACTTACTGTAAAGTCTGAAACTCTCTTCCTTCTTCTTCTTTGCTTCATTCAAGTAAGTCTCTGATTTGCCTTCTCTGTTTCTAAATCTTCTCTCTCCATATACCCAATAAGAAAGGAAATTTCTTTCTCTCATGCCATTGCTTCTGCTTTTCTCGAATAATGTATAACACATGTGTGTGTTAACAGTTATGCTATCTAATTCTATTCCTTTAGTAACATTTTCTGGGTTTTCTTGTTTTGCAGATTAAACTTTCAAGAACCAGAGGAGTTGTCTCAGATCTGAGTGACAAAAGTGAGATAGATTTCAATTTCTTCACCATTTAAAAGATAAAATGAGTAAAGAAGAGTTTATGAAGATCCAGGTATGCTCACCGAGTTTTTTTCTTCTCCTTTGATGTTCATATTCTTACAGTAATATGATAATTCACTCTGTTTTTTTGTTTTCTTTTTGTGTAGACTTGTGTTCTTAAAGTAAACATTCATTGTGATGGCTGTAAGCAGAAAGTGAAGAAAATCTTGCAGAAAATTGAAGGTAAAAAAAAAAAAAAAAGTTATTCCAAAAATCTGTTTTGACTTTGTAAGGAAAATTTCATTTTAATTCAAACCAATTTCGACTATTATCAGATTTGACTAAAGTCTCTTTTGGTGCCTGAAAACAGGTGTTTTCACGACTAAGATAGACGCAGAGCAAGGGAAAGTGACGGTATCAGGAAACGTAGACCCTTCGGTTCTTATCAAGAAGCTCTTGAAATCTGGTAAACATGCCGAAATCTGGGGAGCTCCAAAGGGAAACAACACCAATCAGAACCAACCCAACTTGGGCAGTCAGTTCAAAGGCATGCAGATTGACCACGGCGGCAAAGGTGGTCCCGGTAATGGCGGTGGAAACAATAACAAAGGCCAGAAGGGAGGTCCTGGTGGCGGTGGCGGTGGCGGAGGTGGGGGCGGTGGAGGTGGCGGAGGCGGAGGTGGACCACCGAAGATGGTTCTTCCACAGTTAACTCCACAACAGATGCAACAGCTTAGTCCTCAGCAGCTCCAGCAGCTCCAGCAGTTTCAACAGCTACAGCAGATGAAAGGGTTCCAAGATCAGAAGCTACCTCCTCAGCTGAAGGGTCCAGGTCCAGGCCCAGGTCCTGGCCCAGGTCCTGGCTCTGTTCCTCTGAATAAGAATCCTCAGAATCCTAATCAGAAGGCTGTGAAGTTCGATGTTCCTGATGATGACGACGACGAGGATTTCAGTGATGACGAATTCGATGATGAGTTTGATGATGACGAGTTTGATGACGATTTGGAGGATGATGAGTTTGACGACCACCCTCCTCCGCCTAACAAGATGAAGCCTATGATGGGTGGTGGTGGTGGTGGTGGTAACATGATGATGCCTAACAACATGATGATGATGCCTAACGCTCAACAGATTTTGAACGCTCATAAAAACGGCGGTGGCGGCGGACCCGCCGGGGCTAAAGTAGTGGGTAAAGGAGGTCCCGGTGGTGCTCCTTTTCCTGGTCAAATTGTTGGCGGCGGAGGAGGTAACGGTGGTAAGAAGGGAGGTCCCGGTGGAGGCGGCGGCGGTAACCCGGGAAATCCAAACCAAGGCGGAGGCAAGAGTGGCGGTAAAGGAGGTGGTGGGGGTGGACACCCGTTAGATGGAAAAAATGGAGGCGGCGGCGGCGGTCCTAAAGGTGGTGGCGGAGGCCAGATGATCGGCGGTCCCAACGGTGGCAAAAAGGGTAACGATGGTGGCGGCGGAGTAGGAGGACCCATGAGTGGAGGACTCCCGCCGGGTTTCCGTCAAATGGGAGGCGGCAATGGCGGAGGACCTCCGACCATGAGTATGCCAATGGGTGGTGGTCAAATGGGTAATCTACCACAAATGGGTGGTGGTCCAGGTCCTATGAGTAATAATATGCAGGCGGTTCAGGGATTACCCGCAATGGGTCCAGGTGGTGGTGGTCCATCGGCCGGAGCACCAACAGGATATTTCCAAGGCCCCGGCGGAGGCGGAGGCGGCCAAGACTCAATGCCGGGAAATCCCTACTTACAACAACAGCAACAACAACAACAACAACAATATTTAGCGGCCGTTATGAACCAGCAACGAGCCATGGGTAATGAGCGGTTCCAGCCAATGATGTACGCTCGACCACCGCCTGCTGTCAACTATATGCCGGCTCAACCGCACCAACAACAACCTTACCCGTATCCGTATCCGTACCCGTACCCGAATAACGGTGGTGATCAGTATTCTCACTACTTCAGTGATGAGAACACATCAAGCTGCAACATTATGTGAGCAAACCCAATAAAAAACAAAACTTTCCATAGTTTGTATCTGTGATTATACATGGAAATGGGTTTTTTTTTTTCTCTAAATTATTGAGGGTTCTTAGAATCCTTTTTTTTTTTTTCTCCGACGGATCAAATCCTAAGTTATATTAGGAGTTTTTTTATTTCTTTCAATATGTGATATGATAGTTCTTGAGTAATCTTATAGAATCATAATTGAGTAATCTTATAGAATCATAATATAAAATCAAACGAATATTTTTATATTGCACTTCTTGTTTTATTTCTCTGGGTTCTTACTTTCTCAATGAGATCCTAGTGTTCATATGTTGTTTATCTGTTCCATAAAATATATAAAAATAAAGGCATCATGGAATAAGTTTTCTCTAATCTTAAAGTTCTGTGACTCGTGGTATTTGTTTATTCTTGTAAAGAATAGACGACACATTTGCAATGAACAAGTTTGGTAGATACTAAGATACCAAACCCTTGAGAAAACAAAATCCGACTCCGATTAGTGATATTGACACTTTCTAGTTTTTTTATTCAATAAACTCTTTTGAAGAAAAAAAAAAAATCAGAAACGTTAATCAAGTGTTTATTTCCTTTTTCAAACTGGGCAGAAATAATGGAGTAGTGGAATCGGGATTGTGTCCCACCCACTATGAATTTAGATCATTTTGTCCATTTGGTTTTGGCTTTAGCTTGTTACTTTTATTATTAGGTTTGAATAGATTTATAAAAGATAAAATTTACAAAGCCTAAAGTATACATATCAGTTGTATATATTTAAATAAAATAAAAATAAAGGAGACAATCAGAAACGCTGAGAATGTGAGGATGGCAACATTTGCTTTCCAAGACTAGCTGTTACATACACTTTGCAAGTTTGGCCCTCCTCCTCTCCGTGTGATTTGCAATCAATAATATATTTCTTGATCGATCCGATATAGTAAATTGATCTTTTAACAAGGAACTTGCGATGCAGTCTTAGCGTTTGGAAACGGTGAAGTTGATTATAGTGCAGTAAAACCAGCCAATGAGTGACTCATTACTGATTAGGCCGGATTAGTTCTTGTAAACAAGATGACGATGATAGAGGATGAGTGGGACCCATAAGAGTGAAATTAAAATGGATGCTTGCGGCAGCTATTTGTTTTTCGCGTCACAGACCCAGACTCAGTAGTCAGTGTTACACGTTTCTTCTCCTACTTCTTCTTCTTATTCTTTAAAGAAGCGAGAAAGTCTAAATGTTTCCATTACATAACGCACGAACTTATTATAAAAGAAGCGCTTTGGATTCGCCCAGATTTTGCTTCTTTCATACGTATTCTGTTTTTTTATTTTATTTTATACCATCGAAAATATTCAAAAATTCTTGTACTATACGGCGACTGCGTCATCTAGAATTGGGATAACAAATTTACTATTACACCTTTGGACCAAAAAAGGTATAGATATTTGGATTTTTTTTTCCGGAAAATATTTGGATTTAAACAAAAAACAGAAGTGTTGAAATGAGAAGACAAGTTAAGGCTGAGAACATAGGCTGCTCGAGGTCGGACACTTGTTCATCACTTGTTAATTTGCAGCTCCAACGCTATCCTAACGGCGATTTACTAGTTTTACTATACTTCCGTAGAACTGCGTGTTATTTACATTTTTAACAATTTACAAACCCGTTACAGTATTTGACAAATCAACCTATCTTTTTCCCTTGTTTTCTTTTTGGGCCCCCATAGTTTTTCCTTTATTTTGTCGCTTCATATTATTTCATTTCATGTAGTCCTATGGCCAAAATCGAAAAGTGAATTTCCAGTTGTTCATATATTACAATATAAACGCACATCTTTAATAGGAAACGAATTAGTTAACTAATTACGAGATTATTACGGTAACAAACACTTTGTTGATTAAAGTAATGTGGAAACATACAGTGTTTACGTACTCTCTCTTGAACATACTATAAAAGTTCTGTTTTCACAATAACTTTGAAATAGTGGTTTTTACATAATTAAGGTTATAAATAGCTTTAACAAAAAAAAAAAAGGTTATAAAATAGTAACCAAAATGGTTCAGCTTCTGGTGCAAGCTGATCTAATAGATGTCAGATAATTAGCCTTCGTGTTCAGAGATAGTGCCAAGTCATCAAAATTGAATTATTGCAGCGTTTTTATAACGTCTGCATCACAGCCGTCCGATTGGGGGAAAGCACTCTCGGGCTCGCTCAGATGAAGAAAACAAGCTCGGCTGTCGAGGAGACGCGTGGGGGACCCACATTGGCTCCTTTCTCTCCCTGTTTGCTCGCCGGTTACGAAACCGCGCGAACGACGAATGATGACGTGATGTTCTGGCTAACGCCGTTAATATGCCATAATTGTCATGTCACATATAAAGGATAAATTAGGACATTTTTATTTTTTAAATGCTTACATAAAAAGGGGCCGCGTAATTATAAAGTTGGTATGCTTCATAATTACAATCAGAGAAAAAAGAAAAGAAAAAGGAGCTTTATGAATTAACGCAAATGTTCCCTATTCGTACCATGAAAACCTGCAGACCAATCGAATTGCGGGCACTAGCCGATTCACCTATTCGTTACGTATATTTTCCTCTTTTTTTTTTTAATTATCTATAGAGTAGAGAGAGTCTAGGTTTTATTTTTCTTCCAAATCTACATATATAGATCCCACAATTTTAATCATCTAACCAAAACTTTCATGTGAAATCTAAACAAGTTGAAGCAGATTGCCACCACCACCACCGAGTACCTATATAAATAATTTGCAATACATTGAAGAAAACTCCTGAAACGCATGCTCGATTTTACGTATCTTTTTATTGATCATCATTGTAATCATATATTGAAACTTTTTGACGTGCATATAGACTATCTTTCATTCCTTTGTGATATAATTATGATGTATAGATAGAATGTACAGGATGTATTTTGAGATGATAAAAAGACATGCAGTAATTTATTTATTTTAGTGCTGACATTAAAATATAGAGATGGATGTGACAGAAACAGTAAGAGCGTGTGTGATATTGAGAGCCCCGAAAAGAGATTATTGGAGAGAGAAGTGAGCACATGGAGAGGCTTGTTTGTGTTTCCGATATTGTAAGAAGGAATATTACAAACCAACAAAAGTCAATTCTGTCTTATTTGGAACTCGATGATCTGAACTATTTACACAACAAATCAATCGGAACATTCAGAAATATACGTAAAATGAGAAATTCCACTGTTTTTATGTAAAGCAAATATAAACCAGGACATTCTAAAGCGAATTTAAACTGAATGGTTCAAATCACACATTCATGTGAATCGGTTTAACCGTTTAACATAAAAGAATGATGATAGAGATACATATCTTGTTGACCAATAAAAAAAAAAGAGATACATATCTATATGAGCATTAATATTTTTGATCTTATAAAACCTACACGGTTAAATATGATTGGACGATATTAATACTAAGATTGGTAATTTTTCAGAAAATATTTATTTGTTACACCACTTTAAAATTTAAACAACAAAGAAGTTACATATTAAAAAAACATTATCTTTAATTATAAACAACATCATATCTGTTGAAACGTATTACTCCTATCATTTATAAAAAACGCACATTTAATTATAATTGTACAAACTAAAAGTGAAAAGTTACAAACATTAGTTTGAATATGATCTGAAATTTTTATAGTTTTGTATATGTTTAACATAAAAAAAGGAACTACTGTGGGGTTGGATTTGTCAAACATTTTCGATTTATCTTAATTTTTTTAAATTGCAAGAAAGATGAAACATACCTTTTATCTCATATCGAACTTATTCTCCTTGACATTTACTCGCATTCGTCAATATTCTCTAACGATCCCCAAAATGGCCAAGGCATACTTTTGTTGTTATAAACGCACTATAACAATTTTCATATAAAGCCTAACAAATTTAAATAAACTATAGTCAATGAGATAACACTAAATTTAGTGCACTCTCCACTTTCTGCTTTTGTATTTTATTTTTCTTTCAGTTTGTCATTTTAAAAATTTTGTCGATAACTTTCTGTCTCTCGTATTTGGAAAGCTTTTACTTACTTACCCATGTAAAAGTTGTTAATCTGTTGACTTTCGGAAAGAAAGAAAAAGGACAGAGAGATAAATTAATGGCTCACGTGAAACTGATTTAAGAAGCAAAGCAGAGACCACTTTGACAAATAGCTAAGCAAGTCTGCTAAAAGTCTTTGACTATCAAATAATTTGAACCACACGCTTTCTCAGTTTTATATTAATCCCAATGATTTATTTTGTTAATAGTACTTGTTAAGCAAGTGTTTCGATTACCAGTTTTAGGCCTTGAATGGTGAAGAGGTGTGGTACGGTTTTTAAGCGGTACTTCTTTGATCCGCTTTTATGCTTCCATTCAGCAAAAATCACAAAAATAAAGTGCGGTGCGTATTGTGTCATTTAAAAATAAAGAAAATAACTAGAAAAATAATTTTGAACCGCAACAGTGTTAATAACCCCTTTGGTAGGGATGTTTTACGCCATGTCATAAGGTATTAGCAAAGGCTGGTCCTGGGCCAGGGGAAGGGTTAAGGTCTAGACCCGAACCCTTCCTTGTCTACCAAAAAAATATATGAAGAAAAAACAAAATCCGTTTTTGGTTATTGGTAAGCACCTTTTTAGGTGTGTTTAAGTGCGGTTTTCCTTATAATATTTTTTTATTAATTAATTTAATAGATAAATAATTAGCATTTGTATTAATAGATAAAAATAAACTATCAAAAAATTATTTTGGATACTTTAAAATTTTAATAATTATTATATTTATACTATATTTGTGATAGTTACCATTCAAACATTATTTTGTACCGCTTATTTTTTACAAACCGCATTTGTACCATATAACGCTTTTCTTTTGGATAATCCGCACCGTTCTACTAATTTTTTATTCGGCACCAGTCAATCCGCTGTTACCATTCTGAGCCTTAGTGTTTGTATTAGTGTATTGTTTTCTCTTTATTCTGTGATATTTCCTCAATAAAATAAAAAATTGCTGTTAAGAATCGTTTGATTATGCAAATCCACACTGACACTAAAAGCCGAGTAGAAATTACATTCACGAGTTTTCGCTTAACATGGGCTCACAATTCGTAATTTCGTATAGCAGGAAAAAAAGATATAACGGCAAAATAAACTATGCACAAATTAACGGCTAGAATAATCGCTAAATAAAAAAGGATTTTTAAATCATCATGTTTACGTTTTCAAGATTCTTATACCGTTTGGAGGGTTTATTCGTCATTTAACTATAATCTAAATTAGTTTTTTGGAATGCTTGACAAATAAATAGATTANATATTTTTTTTTTTTTTTTTTTTTTTTAACATTTATGGGCCACAACAGGCCGGTCCACTGACCAATCATTTCATTGAGAAAATAAATCCCACATGAGGGTTAGGTAGAGTCGAATGCACTACCGCTGCCCTACTTGCTCTTCCCCAATTTATTTACTTTTGTAAAGCACACAAAAACCAAAAGCATAACCGAATTTATATAGAAAAAACACAAAACGGTAGAAATGTAGACGCCAATTAGACAATCTTAACAAAATATATTGTATTATCGTTTGTTTGGTTCGATCTATGTCAGTCTCATCAAATTGGGTATATTTATTGTAGTGCGTTGATATATATTCGATATCTCAGTGGCCTTGCCAATCTACTAATACGAGCAACTTGACTCAAGCCTGTACTTCAATTTCTGCATACATATAATGTACTTCATCATTGCTCATTAACGTCATCGTCGAGACGTCAACTATAAGTAAATGCATGTATGTGTATGTAATGTGTTTATAATCCACATCAAAGAGTAATGTGTTTATTCACGTTAATGTATTTTTAGCAAAAGCAAAAACAACATGTGTATATATAAGAGAAACGAAGGAATCAAAGCAATAGGACATGAACGGGTCACGGGCTTAAGCAAAAAAAAAATATATGCATGAAACAAGATCAATTATGCAGTGAGATTTTTTAGTGGGTCAGTGTGGATATAGATAATGCTTATTTGACAACCCAGAATGTTGCAACAGCCTTTTTCTCTTACAAATCATAAATTTCATTTTTACATATAATATGCGTTCTTTATGTATATTTGTTTGTAAATTACATAGTGCACACATATCAGTTATCATATAATACAAAAAAAAAGCTCATCAGAAAAGACATGTCCTTGTAATGCATATGATTGATTATACTTAGAGCATCTCCAACCCAGCCCCATATTTCACCTTTATTGTCATTTT